>MU376000.1:0-110247 GCA_022495235.1 Xylaria curta | reverse complement strand
CTTAATTATATTAATAATTTATATTTTTTTTATTTATTTTAAATTTATTAATAAATATAAACATATTAAAAATAAAAATTAAAATATAAAACGTATAAAATAACTATTTTTAAAAGTTTTATTATATTAGCTTAATTTTTAGCTTTTTATATATTTAATTATACTTTTTAAAATGTTTTAAAATTATTAATATAACTATATATACGTTATATTATATAATTAAAAACTACTACATTTTATTAAAATATAAATTAAAATAATGCTTTAACTTTTTAATTAAACGTTTTATAACTTATAAAAACAGCTATAAAATATTAAATTAATTTTAAAACTTTATAAACTAGTTAATATAATTATAAAGTTTATATTTTTTTTTATATATTATATAATTTTTATATTATAATTAAACTAAGCAATAATTTTTATATTTAATTAATTATTTTTAATAATTATAATTAATAAATTTAATTATTATAATAATATTAATTAAAGCTTTATAGCTATTATAAAAGCTTTAAAAGCTTTAAAAGCTTTAAAAAATTTAAAAGCTTTTATTTCGAAAGCTTTAAGGCTTTAAAAGCTTTAAAATTATCTATTTTAAAAGCTTTAATTAAATAATAGTTTTATGCTATAAAAACAATTCGTATTATTAAAATTAATTTACGTTACTAAAAATAATTCGCATTATTAAAAACAATTTATGTTATTAAAAACAATTTATATTATAAAAGCGTAATTTATATTGTTAAAAACAATTTATATTATTAAAAACAATTTATATTATAAAAACGCAATTTATATTATAAATTATAATTTATATATTAAAAAGCAATTTATATGCTAAATTATTATTTTTAACAAAAAAACTTTATTATAAATAAAAAAAAACATGTTTTACAATATAATTAAAAGCTAATTAAAGTATGTATAAGTAAAAAAACGCAATTGTTAATAAAAACCAAAGATTAAGTGTGTGTGTTTATGTTTTTATGGGTGGGGCGCAACATTTCGATTTGAAACAATAGTATGAGATAAACTTACCCAACACTAAACAAGGTATGACATGGCCTGATGGCTGTGAATCAATCAACTAACAGTAAGACACTGATATTTAGTTGGATTTCGTCCTGTCAGTGAGCCTACTTACTGGCTGAAATACATTTACTATTCGATTATCATCAGCTTCTGTTTTCCACGGCAAAGTAATGGCGTCCAAAGCGTTCTTCGATCCCCTGGTCCTGCTGCGCATCGCGCCGGTACTCACATCCACTATGGCCATGCGCTTCTCGCATGACCAATGGCTATTTCTCGACAACTTCCTAACACCAGGGATTCGCGAAAGATCCAATGAGATCGTACCGTCCTACTTCAAGACATTCTTCATGAAGGGCATCTGGGACATCGGCATACTCTACACGTTGACGACGGCGACGGGTATCAGCAACGTCTGTTCTAAGTCGAGCGGCGCGTGGAAGTGGTATGCAGCTGGCACCGCTCTTGCATTTTCACATATGGCATTCGTGCCCTTCATTAGTAAGTCGTCGTCGCCTCCTTGGTGCGCGAAGCGACGACATGTTACTGACGCGACCGATACCCGTAGTGTATAAGATAAAGGGTCTTGTTGATGACGAGCCAAAGGGCCACGGTAATGAGACACTCCGCGGGTGGCTGAATGTTCACACCCTTAGGTCCTGGCTGAGTGACATCCCTGCCTGGACCTGCTTCGTTATCGCTTGTCTGAAATCCTTGCAGCCGGTGTAATATCTCATGAGACATTGAATATCTCCTCGTCTATGATTGTGAGATACTATGAAGATGCAAATATCCTGTAAAACAGAATAGCATTGAATAAGACTAACACTTCTCTTCACTTTGCTTACTGGTTACTCCATATTAAAGACGATGTACTTATTGTATGCTGCACCTGTACTGTCTTCGGATTGGTCGACTTCGCTTGCAGAGGTGACACAGCATTGTCAACGGTCAAACATAGGGAAGAACTGCCTTCGTTGCATCTTATATCAGAGAGGTGCATTGCGCGCCCCGTAGCCAACTCACCTCAGTTTCTGAATAGGAAGACCGCGATCCTCGATACACCGTTCTCTCAAATACTCGACTGTGATGCCATCCATATCTGATTCCAGTGAAATCATTCCTCTCCGCGTTTATTCTGGCATTGAATCCTCGTTTGCGGTCATGGTTAGGCAATAGCGAGTCGCCGGCATCATTACCAACCCCAATATCATAGTTCTCTATCTCATACACGTCATAAGGAAGGCCAGTTCACCGATGAACGGTGAAAACTCTCACGAAACTAGCCATTAACATATATAATCGATACTGATATTCACCTTCAAACTGAACAGAGAGCCAACACGTGCAAATACCCCCATCCGTTTCTCACTTATACCAATGATGCTGGATGAGATATCTGCTTTGCGTGAAGGGCCTATCATGAAAACTAGCAAAACACAGTCCTGATTCCCGCATTTCAGCATATGAATTTGCGCAACGTTGTGCCAGAGCGCCTTCTCGAAGTTCAACATCAACACAAGAGCTTAAAGAGAGAAAAAAACGAACCGGGATAAACCAGGAGCCTCAGGCCCCGGCTATCAGGTCGACCGGGGATCCCAACGCCATCGCTGCCTTCCCAACAGCCAATATTCCAATAGGGCTGAGGCGCCGTTTGTCTGGGACTATGCTTTACAGCTGCATACGCCCTACAGAATCGGCTGACCCCTCCTTTTGTTCCTATACCTGCCATGCTCCGTACCACTGCCGTACATTCTCCACGAGCTTCTTTCGCAATTGACGTAAGGAAAGTTACTAGGGTACAGTTTGTTTAGTAGCCTACGTAGAGCGACGAGAAGTGTACAAGATACGACAAATTTGTTCTCCGAACTTGAATTCTAACCTCAATTACGAATATCTCCGCCTAAGCTATCGGTCTTAAACAAGGCAACTAGTTAGTCTGCAGCTTAAGCGAGAGACTGGCTTGATTTGCTCTCGATTTCTTACCTAATTCTTTCGGTAATGCTAATTTCTTTCGGTAATGCTAATTATGCTCAACTCAATCATTTCAGCACTGACTTGTATCCCGAGAGAGCGAGCCTAAAGAGGTCGCGTGACATAGGCTTCCTAAGACATGTGAGATATCGGAAAGTAACGACAGGTTCCTGGAGCAATTACCTAAGGCTTCAAACCGCACTATCGTCTCGCTACCATTGTATATAATAACCCAAAATTGCCTCTCAGCTCACATAATTCTATTCTTGTTCATCGATAAAGGGACAACCGGAAATTCTGGGGGCATATAATCAAGACTGGATGGAAACTAGCAATGCAGCTTCGCACAGTCCCATTTGCGAAGCGAGTCCTTAATCAGAATCGGCTCAGCGGCAACATGCTCTCGATGATTATACTTCAGACACACACATCAGCATGCGACTTTCTCGGCCACGTGATGCAAAACCCGATCACACAACTCGTAGTTTCTTGCTTACACGTTTCCATACGGACGCCTTTTCCAAGTATATCTGATCTGTAGCGAAAATATTCAGAGCCTCACGCGGCGTATTCAGATCTTACGTATTCCGTTCCGTTCCACTCCATTGTTGTACGTCATTCCTGTATACCAGCTGATACGTACGTAATACGGTAACTTCAATCCTTCTTATGCGTAGTATCTGACCCAGATCATAATCCTGTGCCGCCGCCAAAAGCCTACAAAACAGGCCTACTACTAAGAGCCGTAGGTTCGTTCCGCAGCGCGAGAAGTAATCGTGAGTGGTTTTCTGCCCGACGGTCTCACTCAGCATCAAGTCTCAAACTCGAAGTACGTCATTTCTCCTTCTCCCTTCATGCACTCCCTCCTCTAGTTACACGCCCTTCGGCATGAAGTTACTACTACGAGTGTCTTCGACATTTACTGTCCTGTCGCTCTACTTCTAATGTGACGCGTATATGAAATAGACGTGCGGGAGCTTATCGTGGATTCGTCTCCATCCTTCAAATCAAGTCGGTCTGCTTTTCGGTGCATGACGCGAACAAAATCTGGAGAAAGTTGGTAAGATAATACCTGAATAGTATTGAAAAATTACGTGTACTTCTACTGTAAAGGTGGAAGAGAAAGGCTGCTATTACATGTGGGTAAGAGGGCATGTGATTGGAATTTCCACCACGAACCCCTCTCCCTTAGGTTGGCACTCAATCCATCTCCTCGGAATCAACTAGGTCAACCGGGCTACTGGTTCCGCCCTTCAACATTCAAGTTCTCATGCTAAAACCTATTCGCGTGTTCCTGGGCCTCAAATAGGGCACCCATTTGTGGTAGATCTAGCATATTTCACTGAACACAAGTATGAGACACCCAAAGGTGAGGTACGAATGTGACTGTATATAGCTGCCTATGAAAGCTATATGTTTGTGTACGGGATCGATAGTATACTAGCTTACAATTTGAACGCTTGTCGTCGTAAAACCGTTTAAGCCAAACAACTACAAGAGAAAACTCCCCATCATTTTGAGAGTGAAAAGAAAAGAAAACGCTAACCCCAGCACCACACAACTCTATACCCGTTCCTCCCATATCGTATTAATAACCCAAGGATTTATGTATCATCAACCGAGAGAAAACGTAAAGTAACGTAACCACGGGCGCAAAAAGCCTCGAAACCAACTGCTCAGTAAAAAAGAGCCTTTTTTATGGTGTTTTTGAAGACCTTGGCGTAACATTGTGTTCCAGACGTACCTCATCATGTTTTAGGTTGTGAGTAGAGGAGAGACGACAGTCTCAGTACTAGGTGCTGTCATCAGTGCCCCTATCGCTAGTTCCTGTGCGCTCGTGCCATCTTCTTTTGCCGACTCTCGTCTCGAAATGCGGTACCGTTACCTTGACATCCTGGCCGGCGTCCTCGACAGCAGTACGTGACTTATGACGGTAACAGTCCACTTCACACAAAGTTAGGAGGGGATCTACTCAGTCAAGCTCACTGGGGGGACTCAAAACTTACAAGCTCGTTGCATGAAGATGGTCCGGCCTGCGAAAGGTCTACCGTTGAGCCAGGCCATGCGATAGCCCAGGTCGTTGACTCTGACTTCCTTCAAACGCTGACTGCGCTTAATTCTCGGTATGGCGACTTCACCCTCGACGCCGTTCGCCATGGGGACTTTGACCATGATGCGGGCTCTAGTTCGATTAGCCCTCGAGCGCCCCGTGCGGCCGCCATCTACTTCTACATTATCGTTACGATCGTCATAATCTTCTGTGAAGAATTGGCTGCCCGTGGCACTGGGTGGAGGGTCTTGCATTTCACGAGGGAAGTAGCTGCGCGGGAAAACCGCCGACCGCTTGCGGAACGAATCGGGAATCTCTTTCGTATCGACACCTTCCAGTCCCACACGCACACGTAGACGATTGCCTCGCCTGCTGTCGTCGACGAGGATGAACTTCCGCCTCTTGGTCTCCGGCAAATCAGGAAAGAGGCCCTCGGGCTTGAGATCATCTTCCTCTTGACTACGGCGCTTGGCGGCAATCGGACCATGTTGGCCTTCATGCATTTGGGGCATAGAAGATCCTGAGCTGGCATGACTAGGATATTGCTGAGGATACCCGGCGAAGACGTGGGCTGGCCGGGTCTCATCTCCAGATCTGTGTCCCGATCCACCGGGCGCCTGGTGATGATGCTGGTGGGACTCATCCATGTACTCTCCGTCCCCTATAAGAGGCAGGGAATCAGCATAACCTTCTCTCAGATTCAATGGGTAGGTAGTGTGATGGGATTAGACCTCTAGAGAATATTAATGCAAGCAATCGCGGTGAAGATGAGGGGCCGTTAATACAAGACTGCGATGATATGTGGATGACATGATATGTGCGCGAAGTGTGTTTGTGCAGCGGAATGCAGAACGATGCCAGACAGACAGCTTTTGGCTCCAGACAGTGACAAACGCCCCAGCAAACCAAGGCAGCTAGTTATTGTACAGAAATAGTGCCAGTTTTCCATATGACCCCCTCACGCCAGCGGCTTATGAAGCCTAATATATAAACACATAAAAAGCATCCATCCCAAGCAAAAGCCAAGCAGGTTGTACCGTATAATAACAAGAGGTATCGCAACAACGACGGTAACTATAACAGCAACGCATCAATCACATCTGGTACATACCGACTTCGTCTCCTCCACCCGGCGCATTTCCTTCATGGGCGTGATGATGATGCATCTGCGAACCCATGCTGCTTAGCCCAGGCTTTCCTAAGGGCGCTGCAGAGCCGGGCCCGATAGCCCCGGGAGTTGACATTCCTGTTGGGCCACCGGGACCAGGAATGTGTGTAGAATGTGCTTGTACCGTCTTGCGGTTATTCATCTTGGCCATACGCCGCACACGACGACTTCGCAGCCTGGGATCCTGGTTGCTATTTCGCCAACTATCCACAGCTCGTTGGATAAGACCTCTTTTACCACGTAGACAGGGGTTGAGCTGAGCCAGAGCCCAGCCTACTGTGTTGCATTCGGTCTCATATTGCAGTCGGTTGCCCCGGTACTGGTCCTTAGTGCAGCAAGCTCGAGGATAAACACAATTTTCCGTTCTGAAATCGGCGCCTAGCTCCTCTGTATTCACGGATTCCACGTCACAGCGTATCGTATACTCCATTTTGACCCGGTCGCGCGAATACTCGAATGCGATCCATTGAACCCCGTTGTTATCCTGTCTAACAACCAATGGTGTTGTGGCTGGAATAGGCCCGGGTGCAGCATTATTATTAATACCCGGCGTGGAAGACCCAGTAGGAGTTGACAACTGTCCGCCGTTCTGATTCGACTGAGGAGTTCCCAACGGACCTGAGCCAGGTCGCTGGAGTTGCGGCGTCATTTGAGGCTCTAGTTTGGCATGTCTCGGGCTACCAGTCATCCCTGTCTGCGCATGCTGGTTAGCGTGCTGGGGTATCTGATGTTGTGGACCGGTCTGAGACAACATCATATTCGGCTGCGACGTCATTGATTGATGAGGTTGCTGCGCATGCTGTTGATAAGGTGACGGTGCTTGCGGTGGCATGGATGAATACTGCGGTTGCTGCGCGCCATAGTATATGGATTGGTGCTGCAGTTGAGATGGCGGCTGCCCGTAGATGCTTCGGTGTTCATGTTGTGAAGGTGATGCTACCGAAGCCGGGGAGTTCGACTGAGGTGTGTGATAAATCGGGGGATATGGTCGGGGCACCATCATGTCGGACGAGTCTATAAAAGTGTGAGCTCACAAAATTCTGGATGTTGTCAAGGAGACGCGACGCGCTGAAGACTCACCGGCTGAAGTGTATCCGCTTGTGGTGCCGGCGGCACTATACGCGTTTTGATGGGCGTAATACGGGAGGTCTTGGCCGTGTTGAGCGTTGGTAGAATGGGTAGATGCTTGATATGGCTGTATAGAATGCGACGAATAGGCCGATCCATGTGACTGCGCCGGGGGTGCCTGGTGGGGTTGCTGGTGGACTATACTAGACGGTCTTGTATGCTGCTGTAGATGTTGTGTTGTTGAGGCACTGTGGGGATGATGCTGTACAGAGGTCATCACAGTTAGCGTTAGTCAATGGACGGCAGGAACTAGTGAAATTAAGTGTTGGACCGTCAGATTTGCAACCCCTGTTTTCTCCCTTTTTTTGCTTGCTTATTCCAATGGAATAAAAAGATCAACGAAAACGAATAGAAAAATCAGAATAAGCCAATTCTGCGGGGTATGCTTGCAAGGTGAGGGAAGCGTGGGTATTGTAAGACCAAGCAGGGGGCTTAAAAGGTACGGATGGATTCAGGCGAGCTGCAGTACCAGGAAGCGAAGGCTGAAGAACAGCTCTTTTGGGAGGAACCAAGCACAATATTTTCGGGCAGCATATGATGCTTATCAAGGGCAGCAGCACCTACAATGATTGTGGTCCGGGGAAAAGGAGTAAATGGCGGGGAATTGCACTCGTTAAGGAAACGGTGCTGTAAGTAGATGCTGGTGAAGAAGGGAAAACGAATTGACTCGATACTGCCGCGTCTAAAACTCTGCCAGGGCTAATCCTCGTTGTTAAGGTGTACCTGTACCTGTACGCACGAAGTATCGAGGGTGGGGAATATTGGTCGCCTCAGGGGCGTGAATAAATCAAGGTGTGGGACAGAAATGCGACAGGGAACATCCCTAGACCGACTGTGCTGTAGATGAAGTGCCCAATGATTACAGTGCAGTGAGAAATCGTGCAGGAATAGAATACCTAATAAGGAACCTTATGTCCGGCCTAGCCAAGAAACAGAAATAGAGCTTGAGCAGGGTGGCAAGGCGGTGTGTTTACCGTAAGTACCGCTACTTGGACGGCACCCAAGGCAACGTTTGACCAGATACGCTTGTATCGATCAAAATTGAACACAAGCAAGCTTAGTCTACCGCACAGGGCTGCCATGCGTATTGCGCCGGCAGATCCTTGGGCAGCCAGAACTTTGGGGTGTATTCACAGTGCGACGAAGAATCAGCACTTGAAATTAAGACGGTGTGGCGGTCAACTGAATTGCCCAAGGCCCCACCGCTCGAGCCTCGTTTCGTTTGGTGCGTGCGTCGAGCCGAGTACAATGTTTTCATTAATAGGCATCATTGCATTCTTGGGTGCTCGCTTTGCCTGCCGAGCATAAGGTCGGGGTGATTGGGTTGGGCTCGTCCCAAGCCGCGATATCTACGGCTGCTCCGGGTCGACTTCTCCTCTGCTGTAACGGCACGACGACGAAGCCTAAGCCAAACTAGAGAAGCTCTAATTCGAGCAACCGATGGAACCAGGCGGTATGGCATAAAGCTTCATTCAGTATTGCTGACGCTTCCGGCTGCATTGGGATGGGGCCGTTGACAACAGCGCGCACCGCTCACTCCTTGCTAATTTTGAAGAGCGTTGGTACGTCGAGGATAATTATCCCGAAAGGCTCAGGGCGGGAAGCGGAGCGCTGCCGGCGGAGGTCAAGCACTGTGAGTGGATGTGGCTAGTGCCTGACCGGATGCAGAGTGACTGGTGATCAATGTTCAATGCGCACCGCGAACCTAAGCTTGGGCAAGCGTTCGGCGTTTCAACGAAAGATGCAACTGCCCTTGGCCCTGAGGTGCCGGGAGGGGGGCACCGTGCGTCTGTGAGGTGCTGACCCGTCGCAGATGAAATGGCCGGCTTGGCTGGGCTGATGGGAGACACCCGAGGCGACAATAGGGTCGAGGTCGAGATTCAGACAGGGGCAGGGTTGGGTTCCAGAAGAAGAGCAAGACCCACGCGCCCCATCCAAGGATCCCAGGACTGCCCCCAGCGAGACCCCGGCAGCCCGCACCCCCGGTCGCTGTGAAACAAATCGTTCCCCTGCAATTCGCGTTGACGCTGCTCGAGTCCTGACCCGGCCATGCTTGCAACCTTCCCTGCCGAATTTTCTCTAAGTGGGCGGCCACCCGGGTCCTGACTCGAAGGTGCCCTCTTTGGGGTGTTTGGTACAGCAAGGGTCGACTTGGTCTGCAACCCACGGCAGCTCACACTTGAGGCTGAACCAGCTGCACCCGCCGCCCGTGGGCATGCAGACTGCCCTCAGCTCTAAATCTTCTTGGCAGAAGCCACCCTGGAAGGATGGCTATACCAGACTAGTGGGATTTGGGGAAGCAAAAGATAGATCTGACGACGCATCCAGGAAGACGAGGCAGAGCATCGTCATGCAACACAATGCAGGTCTATAAAAACAACAACACTAAACAAGAATAAATGCAACTCACTGGGTCGTGCTGCTCCTCTTTCACATAGGGGCTCGGGGCCTGCCGGTGTTGCCCCATCTTCATAATCATTGCCGTACCTCGTTATCGGCACCTTGTCTGGAGAACAATGGTCAGCTATGCAACGATGATCCATGGACTGGGAAGCCATTCTCCACATTGGTCGGCATAAGGGTCGACGGTTGACTGCCACAGCCAACCATACCGTGCTCTTCAAGACAAGCAAGGATGACCATGGCATAGCCGTTACATGCGCGTCATGAGGAGACGATGCGTTGAAGGGGAAAGACAACATTTGAAACCGTTAGAGTCAATGGCCTCAACACTTACATATATGGAGACGCGTAACTAACTGGCCGCACGCAATGAGTGCAGCGCTCGGTACTGATAAAGCTACGATGAACGACGAACAGAAACCGTGGCAGCTATCATTGAGAGGATCAGAAATACAATACTTCAATCAACACACGCGATTATGTGTTAGATGCCGGAGCAGAGATTGGCAGAGTGATTATAAATAGAAGTGGGTATCGATAACGCGAAGAAGAAATTAAATGAAAAGGGCTCAGAAAAACAGTAACTAAAAAAGATTCTTCGCATGAATACATTCATGCGAGTACTTTTTCAGCTGGGAGCTGCCGAAATTGCATTGCGACTGGCGCCAATGGGGGTCGGACACGGCGGGTCGGTAATAATACAGACACAATGTATACAATGTAATGATAAAGCAATAGAACACGCAAATGTTTCCCATTGACTGGCAGATAGGGAGAGGTAGGTATAACGGAGAGGACATATAGACAGGATGGGACGAGACTAGGACTTGGTGTGCACATACCTTTGCAAAAATTTAGGCACAGCAGGTGGTGAGGTCCTTCGTACGATGCTGCTGTATACCGCGTATAACGCCCTGGCTAATGGCTCTGGCTAATAGCGGTCTGCGGGTTGGCTGACCAGGGTAGCTGCACAACAGTCGCACGCCGTGCACTGCTTGTCGCGTGTGCTGGGGTGACAAATCCGAGTGGGTGGGGGGGCACGATACTTGCGGGACCCGACTCTTCCTCGTGGGTTGTCTCTTGTCAATGAAGTAGGTAGTAGGTAGAAGTAGTAGAGTACTTCTATTTAATTTGATCTTCTCGACGATTTTATCTTGGGCTGGGGGTGGCTAGATCTGATTGCTCATTAGTTCATGCGACTTGTGGTGAACGATCGATTAATTGCCACGAGATTATGGAATAAACAAGGGAGCTGTTTGAAAGCTGCCGTTCCAGAAGAGGCCTGTATGGGCAGGGTATTGGACCCGGACTGGATCTGAACTGGCGCTGGACCTGATCGAGGCAGGGAGTTTGGGAGGGAGGGTTTGCGTGACGGGGGGTGGGGAACAGGGACAAGCAATAGGCCAGTCTTGGGACGCTATGCACCTCCGTTGACACCACTTCCGCCGCTACAATGTACCATGTACTGCACCATTTAGTGGAGACAGGGATATGGTGAATGGCGTACAGTAGGTAGCCAAACAACAAAGAAATAAAAAAAAAATAAAAATGAGGCCAGGTAATGCGGTTTTGTCGTGCTTTGTAGAAAGCGCTAGGAAACCACAAAGCACAGCTCACTCAAGACAACATTCGAAGCAGTCCCGGCAACCATGCAGAGGTGAAGATGGGCTAGGGGGAGATACCTCAATAACATATACGAGACACGAGGTCGGCTCAACGCAGCGGACACTGTCGCTCGAGTAGGTCATGACAAGAGGGTCCCCGAAAAGGCAGATAGGTGGATGCATACACGTGGCTCAAAAAATTACAACCTCCGCCACCGGGACCGGTCTGGTGGTAATTGTGGAAATGAAATGGTCGTACCTTGACTTTGGGGTCTCACGACGCTGCTGTACGCAAAAAATAGGTCGTTGCAATGCAAATAACTCTAGCCTCGAGCTACAAATTGTTGTCAGTCAGCTTAAGCTTCTTGTTAAGCATTAAAGTGCTGTAGGCAACTTACAATTGCGTTGAGACTCGTCTAGGAAGTCTGTCAAGACGAAGATAGTTAGCTAGTGCGACGCCAGTTACCAGGTCCCGAGCCAAGCGTGACCACGATGCAGAATGCCGTGCAGATGCGTGATGTGGAAATGATATTCTGCGAAACGGGGGCCAGGATGACGGGTGTCGGGGCAAGATGCAGAATCTATTGGATTCAATGCTCAAGGTCTATAAGTGCGTACCCGTGCGTTGGTCGTGCGAATAAGCTTGTATACGGATCGTTCAATTGTTAAGGTCGGGCTGCGCTGCCAACCATTCGACAACAATATCAGGGGCCGCTGTTTGGATGTCGTAGAGTGCAACTGAATTCTCGACGTCTATACAATGGCAAAGAATATTATCTAGCAGAGGTCATGAGATCAGTAATCGTTTTTAGCATCTAAGGCGGCTACAGAAAATAGCATTGAGCGGCGCCTCATTCGGTTCCTCTAATTGTCACAGCACACGACTATGTTTGCTTCAATTGCAAAATCGGCATGCCATGCCATAGGGATTTGGCGATGGGATAGACATAATTGTGCTATTGTTTTTTTTTCCCTCTCAGGCTGAGGGTACCCAGCTGGGAGCGCCGTGACGCAAGTGGTGCTATGTTGGTCCGGGGCTCATGCATACAAGGGCATGGGTGCGCTGTCTAGGGCGGGTTCCCCTGTCGTCGCGACTGGGTCGCTCCATCTTTGGCTCACAAACAAATGCTAAATATTGAACACCAATGCCATCGAGGTAGAAACGCGAGCATAGTAAAGTTTTATACATACCGATTATAGAGATCGCGTGGGGGAATGCGCATTGTAGTGTCAAGAGGTTCCAGCCGCTCCGGTGAGTGCAAGCTCTAAAAGATGTAGACCGCCGAGTTCTCGCAGCGTTTGGTATGCTGGAAATTGGCTAAACTGCAGATATCTCAATTAGTCCACCGTTGTTAAGAATCGAGTAGCCGTTGGGGCACAGTTGGGATGATGACGATGACGATAAATGAGCGAGCGGGAAGCGGAAAGATGAGATTCATCTCGATTCGAGGTGATACGAAACAAATAGCGCCAGGCTCGCTGCGTCGTTCTGCAAGGGCCTTTGAGTCCTCTGCAGCATGAAATGAGAAGAGCCGTTGCGGTACGTCGAGGAGGTGATCGCGTACGAGCGCTTAGTCGCATTCTACCAGACAGCACAGCCCACGCAAATAGGCCAATGACGAGACGAGCGAGTCTGGTTAAACCGTGCGGCTTGGCTGTGTCGTGAACGGAAACAAGCCAGCCCGCGATACGTTTCGTACAACCTCGGAAAGTAAAGAAGCTGAAATGAGGGAAAGCTCCCCTCAAAAAGGAAACAGACGAGAGAATGGGCGATTACCGGTTGAGGACGACGGTTGATGCAGTCTTCTGATTAGAGTGCTACGTTCGTGGGGCGTGCAGCGCTTCAACTAACACACTTGTCTTGTTCCAAAACAATTCCTAGCGAACTAACGGCGATATCGTGAATGGCGAGGCAAATAGTCGAGGTATATTGTCAAGTCGAGTAAGTCGGACCTCCGCGTTCGAGTCTGTCGTAGTCTGGCTACTCTTATTAAATAAAAAGCTGTTGTTGGAAATGGCGCACAGCATTCACCAAGACTATGCAGCTGGCGTGGTTTGTAGGCTGATACAAGTGGCTCTGTCGGTCGCAACTCTATTTCGGCCACGTTGTAGGCGCACCGAGTGTCTTGCACGTGTGTTGTGATGATTTTGTCGACGAAGTTGAGGATTGAGATCGCAAATGATGGGAAGTAGAGTAGGATGCAGGTTTGATATCAAGGTACGTACCAGGTAGACGAAGGGTGCCTTTTTCAACGGTTTTACCAGGATAATCAGGTTAGCGACAAGGGGGCTGCAGAAGCTTCCAGGAAGAGAGTGGAGTGGTTCTTGGGGCGAGTGACAGATCGTTAACGGGAACGAACGACGAGGTTCGACGGGAGCAAGGACCCAGCCAGGATACCTGGCAAGTTGCTAAGTAGGCCGTGTTAGCAGCAGGATACTGAACAAGGGGGGCTTGTTTTGGGCAAAAAAGAATTCTCCAACGAGCACTAGGTAAGTTTAGTTTTACGTATGTACATGTATTTGCACGCGCTTCGGCTGTTTCCTTGCGATGGGATAAACAGGGGATGGTCCTGGTCCTGGTCCTGGTTGGTACGCCATGTACCTAGTCTGATCTAGTATGCTAATCTAGTGCTACTGTTCTTACGTACCTACATATGCTATGATGGTCGCATAGCTACAGTACATGAACTGGGGTGCAAACCTGACCAGGTGCAGAGGTGGGTGGGGAGGGAACGGGGATTTGGGGGATGAAAGGGGAAGATAAGCTGAACGGAAGCAATAGTGCACATACCTCAAGCTGGTAGTGATACGCATGTAGGGTATGCTGGTTGTATACTTGCAGGACACTCCCTACCCGTGAGAATAAATGACATAACTTAGACAGACTAACAAGAAGAAACCTCAACATGATAGATATCATGTATAAAAATGTCCTTATGCCATGTGCTACAAATATAATAACATGTTCGGTGAACACGCACACTGTGCATGACTCCCAATCCAATTTGATACTGTATAAGCAGAGAGGCAAGACGGCAAGAGACCATACTCAACGAAGTAATGCATGGCAAATACGCGAAGGTACCGACGTATGTACCGACATATCTGCTTAGACTCGCTGAGTTCTTACCGACCCTTTCCTATAAGCAGAAACACCACCGCTCCGGCTTGGGCGGAAGGGGCCCGTGTGGGCAACCGAAGTGAAGGACGCTAGATGCTGGTTGGCTGTATTTCGTACAGCACATGTAATGTCTCCGTGTATCAACTCCTGCAACACTAATAGTTAATATCGAACTGTACATGTCAATGTAAGATAGGTAGTCATCATCATTATTAACCCAGTCACATTAGTTCTAGTGTTTCTTCATCCTTCTCATTGGCATTCGGATATCAATCACACTATTACAGGCCCCCGACATGCATCGTCATCATCGCTATGCAGAGGGAGAGCGAAGAAAAAAAACATGATGTAGAATGGAGACTTGATTTGGAGACTATGATTCTGTGATACGCATCACATTGTCGCGCATAAAGGAAACGGGTCAGACCCGTAATCCGCGCAATTCCTTCAAATCAGAGCACAACTGACTTCAAGTCGTGAGCTGATTGACGTCTACTATGTATAGGACAATCTCCAACTAGTATGAAGTCACTACTATGTTATATTTTGGCCCGCTTGACAGGCCGGGTGGTAATGAGAGCCACGTGAAGATGTCGTGATACAGAAGCCAGGGCAGTTTTGAGGAGTCGGAAATCCGACAGGGAAAATGCAAACCGTTCTTCAGGGGCAACCTCGGCACCCTGTCACCCACGCGCGCGATGAGCAACGGGCTGGCCGCTGACCAGACTGGCTAAATATGGGGATCTCGTCGCTAGCGATACCACTCTGCCCAGGATGTGCTGCATAACCAGAGTAGTGAGATCCAGCACCTCGGGCTGGGAACGTCAGCTTCAGCTGGCCCCCTGCTATTTCTAAAGACTAGTGAGGTGTGTGCTGGAAGTACAGTTCAGTACTAACCCATTTACGACATCGCCAAGTTACGAGAATCCACCGAGTGCTTTTGACAGATTACTTAGCGTTGGCGAACACACATCTACTGCTTCATAGTGGGTTTCAATAGAACACCCGTATAATATCTCAACGAGAGTCGCGGACAAGTTTACGCGTCAAGCTAGGCTTAGTTCTCAATTCGAGCCCATTCTGCTTGTTGCGCAATGAAGATCGGCATCCTTGGTATAAATAAAGCAAGTATCGTTTTAATAATACACTCACTATGTTGTGGCGCATTCCGGAATCACACATCAAACACGAACTGACCTAACATGATTTCTCAACATAGCATTAGTAATGGAACATGATAAGAATTCAGCAACTGCAAGCTGACAATCGTCCTACGATGGTGGATTAGATATTCTAATACATAGGCGTAGGTGCGCTCATATAATAGATTGGTAAAGCAAGCTCCGGGTAATCCCGACAGAAGCGATGCATTTACTTCTCAGCAGAAACTGAGTTTTTACAGCAGAGTGCCGAATTTCGCTCGCTCGATCTATATTTAGACGAGTTGGGGAACCTTACGACACAGTCGACCGACACAATAGCGACTCATGCACACACCTTCCTGCTAAGGTTAATCCTCCACCCACTCCAGTGAAATGTCCAATTGGGCATCTTCATAATTGGTGCATTTCACATGACCTTCGGACCTATATCCGTTCCAGGGTTCTGCAAATGGCTGCTGATGTACGAAATAGCCAGATTTGAGCGATCACAAGCTACATGCTTGATATATTCATGTGTACAGATTAGTGCAAACTTGTAATTACTTGATTTCCAATCTAACCGCCTCAATCGCCGATGTGTCAATAACTTTACATTCAGAGGGGCTAGAAATGAACAGTCCTATTGCGACTAGCTTGTGAAGGGGAATTTGTATTCACTCTGTGTGAGCAAGTCGCAGCTTGCGAGGCTCTCTAGTATCACATCTCATTACGACACTACGTAGATCAGAGCCCGTCTACTAGAAGAAAGTTCAGCGGTTGCACATGCATTTAGTATGCTTAGGCGCTTCTAGTCGCTGATATCTGGCTTCTAGAATGATGTGAAGGGATACCATCTCCATGCTGGTAAGTTTGGATAACAATCCCAGGCGTTCGGGACGAGCCTTCGACGCGACGGGAGTTCATTCAAAGCCTCCTCCACAACGTCACAACTCACCAATGGTTCAACCTTGACTGGACAGGGAATATTTAGTGTAGTCCAAGCAAAGAACTATACATGTAGTGGAGTGGCCTATTATTTGGGGGGCATCGAATAAGTACCTGGGTCTTGAATCTCTCCTGGGTTGGTGTGGTGAGCTCATCAAGGATCGTCTCGAGCGGTCCTGGTCCTGGTCCACCAAACGGCGTTGCGTAGACATTAGTTAGCGTCACGTAGCAAGCTTTTCCATAGGCCCTTCACGTGGCAGCCACCAGGACAGGACCAGGACTCTCAAAAGATACCAAACGAAAGCTTGACCAACTATCGACTTCACCCCACGAACCGCCCATAGCGTATTCTCTTCGGGCAGCCCCGGTGTTGGCCATCTGCCGGAACTTGGTTTCCGGCTTGGTGATGCGTTTCAAATTGTATGACTGCATCCTTCGCGTAGAAAAAACAAAGAATGACCAACCTCCCATTGCTAAGAGATATGGTGACGGGCTATAATACACAGTAAATATAGGTGCTTAAACTCTCGTTTTCGCGCTTGACAGATGTGTACTATTACTGGGAAGCATTGGTATCGTATGCGGGCAACAGCAAGTTCCACACCACCCTTGTCTGAAGACAGGGGATACTTTGGAGAAACCCTGTCAGTATACAATAGGCAGACGGCACCTGTAGTGCGAAGTCATTCTGCCCTTGTTGGTACTGCTACATACCATATATACGTTTGGTATGCGAGCTGAGAGTAGCACTATAACAATAATTATAGTACTCACAACATCTATCAATCTTTGCACGTCAAAGGACGATACAAGATCCTGAAGTCACAAAACTCATACTTACGCAGCCACCGACATTCTGACAAATCGCTAAGAGAAAATGAGATGGCTAGGCCATTTTGGCACCATAAAACCACATATTAATACTGCACACTAGCGAAGGCAAAAGTGCCAATGCACTGTAGTCGGTATGGAAATATCCGAAGTATCCACAGGCGCACCGTTCAGACCGCAACAATGGTCTGGGTCGCGGCCGAGATCAGTCACCGCAGTCTGTGCTGGTGTATTACTTGGATTCGGGATTCGGGACATGGAATCCATTTCTCAAGGTCAATTTGCTGACAATACAGATCTGTACTCGGATGATTATCTCTTCGCAATCAGTAATGCTACTACGATTGTAGCAGCGGTAATACATGCTTTTGTTACCTATTTCGTTCATAGTAGTAAATACTTAATTCCGCCTATATTCTATATGTAACGTACATATGGGAACGACGGAGTAAAGGAAACGAATAGGAAGAAAAGTTTGCAGGATTGCCACGTACAGTTGCGTTTCGAAATGAGTGGCAAAAGGAAAAGGAGAGATAAGAATACGGACAAAGTTGCACCTTTGATGCAACTCCCAAGCCCGTCGCTTAGTAGTGATCATCTAGCATCAGAATTGCTACTGAAATTTTTCGGAACTCGTCGCGGGCCTTTGCTCTTCATCTACAAGCGGTCGGGGTTTTGCTACGAGGTCCTGTTAAAGTTATTATTCACTGAGAGTTCCTAGATTCTCATCCTAGTCCTTGGAAGCCTTATCTTCAGCTGATGCCAACCAGGGGTGAGGTTAAACCAATTGGCAGATGCCAGTTACTACCTTGAATGCCAGCAAGCAGGGGATCCATGATCGATGCTGTCAACCAACCATCAAGGGTTATCATAAGGTTATCGCGTCATGAAGCCCCTGTAACGCCTTGAGTTATATAATTTGACCATTGCGCATGCGATTATATCAACTATCATGGAAACGCATTCAATCTCTTCTAACGATTATCTTATAGTATTGTGTCCACAAGCACTCAACTTCAGCTATCTTGAATGGCCTTATTAAAAGCCATGGATCCATTGGCATTTCCGTGAGTCTGCTGGTCTCCTCGGCGCGTACAGAATACTTTGGGTAGAATAGGTATTAGCTGAAGGATAATTGATTACCTAGGGTATATTTTCATAAAGCTGAAATACGGCCTACAAACAATACAAAATATAAAGAACCTGTTGTAGCACATTAGAAGCTGCTTCTTGCAACGCAGTCTTTTCCATTACCTAGTTATACTAGATAGCAGATGTTATCCAGCTCTTTGTCCCGAAACATTTGTTTCAACCCACTCAGAATTATAAGAAGACCAAGGTAGATAGGTATTTGCGAACCTCCTTTCACGCTCCAGAATAGAGTGAAACCAAAGTGACTAAACCGTACGCTTATGGTTCATGCTCGCATTGAATGACAAAATGTCAGCCTGGCAGTGAATTGTTCAACCCCGTGATTCGACGCAACGCCAGTTCAGGTAGCATCACCACAATTAGGTCGTTGATTTCGAAAGTAGCTTTCTCTCTCTTCTATAAAGTAGAATATAAAATTCCTTTTTAGTCATAGTGTTCATATAAATATTTGTATGGATGTGTGTGTGTGTGTAAGCATATGTTGCTCTGACCGATCGATGTTCCCAGGAATTCAAATAACGTTATTGTATGAGTCAACCGGACTGATTAACGAAGTCCTTACCGGCCCAAATTAGCTTATTCTTCTTCTTACCAACCCTTATCAAGATTGGGGTGTCCAATTCTGATACCACCACCTCTCATTCGGCATATGTTAGGGGTTTAGCTAATGACTCGGGAGTATATAAGCACGATAGAGGAGTGGACGAGGCAGGATTCGAAACCCAAGATACGTTCAGAATAAGACTCATACGTCTTCCAACTCCACATTAGAAGTAGTTGCTCCAGCTGCAGTCACATTTTATTGGGCTCAGCAACAATCACATAAGGTTGTATGGCATTCGATGCCTCCTAACCAAAAACTTAGTTATCCTCTTACACGTTTGGTATCATGGTCAATAATTATGTTACATGAAACTCAACTCTGCAACAAACGCTCGGTATTCATACCGTAGGTTCAGGATATTATACAGCGTCCAACTAAACGACAGTACTTGACCATGTCATTCGCCCATACATTCATGAAACGTACAAGATAATTTTGGGGTGATATGTGAGGATATCGCAACCCCTGTTCGCTCGGGAATATCAACTCTTTAAATAGATCTATGTGGTTTCACAACTACGCGGTCAGACCCGGTACGCCTGGTGCCTCCATCTTATGTTTGCAATAAGCTTTTACATGACTAAATTTGTATTTTGGAGAAGACACTGCGTTCTTGTTTGTAACATGAAAAGAGAAAAAAGCTCAGTCGGCTGTTGAATGCAGTCAGCTTTCAGGACTTCTTCAAAACCACGCCCATATGTAACTCCGTATCTTGCTTGAGATACCTATGGGGCATGGGCAGCTTCTCCAATGCTACCATACCTACCCTGCTTACAGCGACCTTGGCATCAATTGAGATGGGGTAGTCGGCATATATGCAAGTAGCTAGAATTATAATTGTATCCAGCAACGTTCCGGAGGCCGACGTAATCTTCCAGCAGAAAACACTTCATTCGACGTCAGAATCACCTGAATTATTAAAAGATTATTGCAGCAAACCATACCTCGGGATTCCCTCCATTACATGAAGGAATGGAGCAAGCACCGCAAGTGTAGATAGAGGTGATGTAGTCTCTCGTATCAACTAGAATTTAAACAATACTATATCTACAGAACCCTCTCACCGCCCCCCTGAACCTTGCAGATCCCTACGGCTAGTTTCGTACATGGCGTTGAAAAGAAGGGGTGAAGTAAGGAAAATAAGAGGGTGCGGAGGCAGACCCCCCTCGGACAAATGCAACCGTGATATCGTTCCAATGCGTTGTATCTTTTTTGTCCTCCATCTCGATCACCCCGTCTACTTGTCCCTCGCTTCGTATACGTACTATACTTTGATCATCCCTGGACCTGCTTGCATGGTGAGATACCTGCGCAGGAGGTACATTTGGTACTATATGGCAATACGAAAGAGAGAATATATAGAAGTACTTATAACGGCAGTAGCTGTACCAATCACGGTGTCACTGGATACCAAAATGATATTGGCCGATGCCCTATCATTCGCTTACACAGAGGATGCGTGACCATTCATGTTTAATTCCAGTGTGCGGCGACCCAGGTGATCGAGCTGATGCATGGAAGGCGACGTAAGCCAATTCCACGAGCGTCATTACATGCATTCGGAGTTTTCGTGGCTCGCGTGTCTCTTGCAAATTAGTACCATGGTTAACATTGCTAAGCTTGATGTGATAACTCAGATTGGCCCCTGATGGAAGGAGATATTCCGAAACAAACTCCTTGGGAACAGATAACCGACCCATTTTCAGCAGACAAGATACCTGCGTTGTGAACCACTAGTTCAACGGTCGCTAGACCAACCAAATCTGTCTGCTGTTGGAGCCCGCGGAATGAAGAACATTCACAGACACGTCATACTCTACAGCCTACATAACTATACTGCAACGTATGTACTTATACAGGTGTGAATATCAGTGCTACACCACGTACGGTATTGTGTTGGTGGCAACTGCACGCGTCTAGAATCTGACTTGAAAATTGGACGCGCAGCTAGCGCAACATGTCCCGTTGTTGGGGTACAAGTCGGGAGATGAGGTATACTTGCTCGAAGAGGTAGGGATACCCGGAGGATTATTAGACTAACCCAGTTGTCTCTCTCACCCTTGACTTGTCCTCTAGAGATGGGTAGCATCTATCTAAAAGTTCATGTAAATGGAGCAATGGGCTGATCACCGCTCTTCTTTAATACACTGTGGAGGTTGGTAAACAATTTTATACATAGTACGGAGTACGGAGGACTGAGTGCTGATAATCAAAATCGAGTAGCAACATGATGTGCATATAGCTCACAATATTAATAATATGTGTATATAGGTATCCTGCATCTCTAAGGGGTCGTTTGTTACATATACCTAAATACAGGCACGAATGACATGCCGAAGAGAGCAGCTAGTTTAGCTACAACTTAAGTTCGGAATTACCCAGACATGTACTCGTAACAATTTCAATCTATAACTCTAGCATTGTAAATGATCTGATAGTCATGATCGCTAATACTTGATTCGCGTCTTTACGCAATAAAAACATTTACCACTTACTTGTCTGTCACGGGTACGTACGAAACAGTAATTGTTTTGCTCCAAATGGAACGTCAATACGACCTTCTCTTGTTTGCTCACGGTCCTTTCATTTCCCAGGTGCCATTGCACATTGGTAGACCTCACTATCGAGCCCCTCCAGCGATTTTCCGGCATTTCCAGTGATGCCCAACAGCTCGTTTATTGAGGTTGATCAGAACATCTTTGCTCCCTTGCGCCTTTTTCTGCGAAGAGCAGTCGGTGCGACGCTACTGATCGCCTGTTCGATGCTAACGTAGCTGCTTCTAGCCTGGTGCCGTCCCGACGGCTTGGATTCTTTGATAGATCTCTGCGCGTGTTAGCAAGGGAAGCCCGCCACATCGCTGTCTGTGTGACAGGACAATATTGGGGAACCGTAGACCTGGGGACAAAGCTGGTATTGTCCCCTAGGCTAGCTATCCCCTGTCATTTGTACCGAAATAAGGATTAGTGCAGCACCCTGGGAGGATAAGGGAGGGCGGGGATATCATCAGGGGAGGGATTGTCGGTGTGCTGCAGCGCAGGGAATATGAGGGCCAGTCCCAGGTAGCCTGCGGGGGTTACATCAGATAAACCCCGTCAAGTAGAACGTCGCATCTAAACTCCAAGAATTAATGTATAGTCGCTTTCAGCTTGTATCAGATGAAACGAGCTATTCTATCATAAACATGATAGTTCCAATCACGAATGTAAAAAACACTTGTTATGGATGGCCGATTTCATGTGTCCCTCGCAGTAGCATTCAATTGTTAAGTGGAAGTAAAGTCAATGTTGTATCAATACTCTCATGACAACGAGCTGATAAACGTGTAACCACTAAGCCTCGCAATATGACTTTGCAACCAGCAAATGTTATATGCCAACTTTTCAAACTGCACGCATTCAGTACCCCTAAATTTATTAACTTATTCAAGTGTGTGTATCAGTTGCCCTGGCTCCTAATAAACTGTGAAAGATGCCATCGCAGATCGCCAGTTCTCTATCGTGATCTAAATCTTAATTGATCACAATGATAGACTGTTGACCAATGATTTGCTGAAATACTAACCACAAGAAATGAACTCAGTTATTGCGCAGGGACGTTCCCTGTTGAGCAATCTACAAGATATAGGCGTGTAGTCGTTTGTATCATATTAAAATATAGACGGAGCAATATCACGAGTATGCTTAACATTCAGCATTACTACACTGCGGTCCAAATCTAAATAAAGCTTCGATACAACACCTGTGACGGGGGGCTTATATATCTTATCAATGCTCACAGAGTATTGACGGCGTTCTTTAACAGCATCTTTATCAACTGAACTTCCGCTCCCGTTCCTCAGGGTAGGTGCCCCTATATTCTCCTTTCAACAAACGCTGATCAAAGCATAAGGACAACATCTCCTCCGTCTCTTTGTTGCATTGGACAGTCAATCCAGCTTTATTATCTATTGGCGGCACTTAATTTTCCTGGCTACGGTATCGACACGTGGATTGGATATGCGCGCTATGGAAGGGCAAAGTATATCAGATCCAGTTGTCAAGATTTATTTGGGGATGATTGAAATATCGATCGTATTCGTTTACTAAAAGATATCAACAGCTCTGCTGGCTAGCCTTGTCTATATCATGCTATGGTTCTCATGCTGCGGAGGTCGTCTGAAGACTGTATGGCTTTTATCTAGACGTCATGGGGAAAAACACCTTTACGCACTATAGGTATGCACATACTTTGCGCCTGTATCCTACGGGAGTGGTATCCTAATAGTGTCTATTTCTCTTGCCTCTGGTTCAACTATCTGTGTTGTGGGCTGAGAGTCGCTACTGAGTTGTTTCTACTATCTCGTCTGTATGTGAGTATTCTCCTTGGCTTTGTGAATTCATCATGCTCAGAGACTGATGAATAATCTTAGAGTACTTTAACCCTACTTTGCTCCATTTAGGAAATTTACCTTCTTAAAATTTGATGATCGTTTTTGCTTATTCTAATGCTATAAATCACAATACTCGACCGATCATCCATTGCGAGTATGAACTTGATAGCTTCTGCCAAAAATGCTACAGACTTGCCCGGTTTCCGCAAAGTTTACCACCAAGGACAAGAATATCGAAATGCGAGGGGCTGTAATCGTGTGCATCTCAGAACAGCTCGTGGGCGTTAGTAGGGAAGAAGACGTTTAAAACAGATGGACAATGGTTTGCTGCACGGTGGAAGTCACAGCAAAAGGCCAAGGGAAAACATTCTGGTTGTCACGACCTCTAAATACTGATAGCAACGTAGGAGTAAGTCTTGAATATTTATTGTCGCACGAGGAGCTCCAACCACTACATCTACAGGCTAGAGATCTACATACAAAATGTCCTCTTTGTTCTGTCACTCTAGGGAAGCGGTATGCTGCTTGTAGGTATCGCGAGAGTCTGACACTGGTAAATCTTTACCACGTTACTTATTATGGTAGGTATATCATAGCTGCAGGTCGAGCGCCCGACTTGACCACATTCTACTTTTGGTAATGTTGTGGTATTGCTGCGGTTCTGTTCCGTGATATTATTACGAAGCGGGTTCCTATTATACGGTAGATTTACTAGGTTGTACCGGAAATACCGGGAATACCGTGTAAATTGACGGGCTTCCTGGGCCTCGACCATCTTGTGTCTGTTTTTTTTGCCTCGTAAAGTAGTCACCGAATATCAGGACCCGCCAACTCGGACAAATACCGTCCTATCAGAATTGAAGTATCGGTAAACATGCCGGCAGTCACGGCAGAAGCTGAAAAAGAATATAAGAGGCATTTGAAATAGCTAACACTGAGTTGTTGTCAGTAAAAGTTAAGTAAAGTTTGATCATGACAAGGGTCGGCACTAAAAGGCAGCATGATAATGACATTAGCGGTATGATGAGTGCTTCTTCAAAGATAAGCAATTAGTCATGTTTCATAGCGTACCTAAATTGTGAATATCATCGAACTTGGAGGCGTCAAAGTAACAAATTAGCAAATACATCTGTGTAAGCGGGCACTGACATTCTTGACACTTGGTACCGTAATGTAATTACTTGTTAGAAGATGTTTGCGTTTTGTGCCCCTTTCTCGTGCGATTGAATTTTAAAAAAGCGCCATCGTCTTATATCTATCTATCTGTAGTAATTTTCATTACTGACGATCTGCTCTTTTCCAGACTGCTGACGCCGAATTGATGCCATTTAAGGAAAGGTGGAAGGAGTTTTGACGTCTTGGCTTGGCTATCTAAATCACTATCGGATAACAACACTGAATCAATTAGCCGTTTGCTGTCTTCGATCCATGGTTCCGGCTATTCGATAACTATCTACCTCGCTGTGAAGCCGGCCGAGGCAATAATTGGTAGGCGCCGTGCTGCTTCGAAGACAAGCCTCTTCTTGACAGGCGTCGGGGTCTCGGGTTGTTAGTATATAGCTGCTAAATACTGGTGAAAACCGAAACCCTTGACTAGTATTCTGGATAAACCAAACTTCTCTATGATAAGTAGGAATAGTAGGATGAGTTTCTCTAAAACCTGGCATGTTCGGATTTACTATATGATCTTTTCCATTACATGCATTGCACAAGGATGTTGTTATAAAAAGCCGGCCTGGTAGGAAGAGCTGAATTCCGCCCTGTCCCAATCATGTGGTGTTGGGCTGACGACTGGGTTTTCTTGGCGACCAATGCTCTGTGGCCGTGAGATTCAGGAGTAAGCGAGCAGGGGTTGTTTGTGGCGTTTGCAACGCGGAGAAGGCCGCTGCACACTAGACTAAACTGCTTCCTCTCTTAGACTGTTTTCCGTGACTAATAAAATCGACGACCCAACTGGACGATTGAGAAGCGCTGGCCGGTTTGTCGGTTCAACACGAGCACTTCGTAATGGTGACATATACAGCACGCCAGAGCCTGGATGACTCTAGCTCTCATGGTAGCCTTCTAAGACCCTTGACTCACTGAAGTCTAAGCCTGTTTAAATCAAGTCGGATACTATCTTCACTCTGCATCACGTCTAGGCCGGTTTGGCGCTTTTTTCTCCGCGCTAATCGAGGGGCTATTCGCCCCGGAGGTGATTGGAATGCAGTCTTCCGTAGTCCGCTCAGAGTCCGATGTGGCTGCCGAGCACGGTCGGGTCCGGTATGCGAAACCGTCGGAATGGGCTGCCCAAAAGGATATCATTAAGAGGCTGTACCTGGACGAGAACAAGACCCTTGATGAGGTGAGGCGCATCATGGCGGACGAACACCACTTCTATGCTACGTAAGCCCCGTTCCAGTAAATCCCTAATATTAGTCATCCGGCTGACGGAGTATAGGCCAAGTATGGTGAGTCCTTGCATCAAGAGCCCTCGATTACACTGTAGTGTTCGCACCATTCTCAACGTCATGACATCACTAATAATCTTCAACGAAATATGAACTGACTCGAAAGGGCAGTATAAGAAGCGCATCAGGGCTTGGCACTTCTCGAAGAAGTTAGAAGAAGATGACGTTTTAGAAGTGCTTCAACAGAAACTGGAAAGAAAGGCTGCAGGCGAGGCTTCACATAATCTCGTGATCCGAGGACGTGTGGTGAGAAACCAGCGCCTCAGGCGTTTTCTGGAGCGGCGGCCGGAAGTTCTCGCCCGACTCCAAGTTCGTCCAGACTCGCTTGTCTCGATTGGCTCTCCTTCATCTTATGGGATACCTGCCGAAGTGCCTAGAGTGCGCGCAATATCGCCAGAATCCCGTGTTATGGAAATGACTTTGTCATCAGGTAAGCAGAGCGTGGTGCTGCGATACCTGTCTCAGGGGCTTAGTCTACAAGCCTATCTTCTAGAGCAAGGATACAACGAGTCCTCTTCGGTTTAAATCATGCTGACTATGAATCTGTAGTGCGCGACTATATCCGAGAGTGCGCACTGGGACCCAATCCTTCATGGGCTTGGACTCGGAACGGGTACACCTCTCGACGGCCAGAAGTAGTAGATTTGAGAGGCTCGAGGATGGATATGCTTCGAGCGATTGACGAGTTCTACTGCTTACAGGCCTCCATCGACGATAAGAAGCCACCCAACGAGATCTTTCAGCTTTTGAATTCAACGTTGAACTACCTCAACGGCGCTATAAGAGCTGAATTACCAGACTTCATATTTCAGATGATAGAAATTCTCCAGCACCCATGGTCAAATCATACTGAGTTGTCACGAATCTTTCGACGACACGTCGTAGAGCTTGGCATTGCACATTTGGGTATCAATCATCCTATTACTATTTTATGGATGAACATGCTTAGGGCAAATGACGACGACTCCATCAGATTGACTCACAACGTCTTGGAGATGTTACTACAAGAATTACTCGAGTCCAAGGGCCCACACGGTCATCTCACCTCTGTGGCGTTGAACTACATACTACGATTTTTAATACACACGCAGGATTCTTTCGTGTCGTGGCAACGATTTGCTAAGTGGAATGTCGCATATCCCGAATGGGATAATCAGTCGAAGTGGGCGGCACCTGTGCGTTTGAGATTGGAGGCTTACAACAACCCGGCGAGTAAACCGAACCATTCTAATAACGATAATCGCGCTTTAATATCACCCGCCATGGAATATCAAAGGCCGGGTGGGAGTTATGGAGACTTACATTCAAAATATCTCTTGCCATATCTGGCAGGCCGAATTGCGGTGCGAAATGGTGATGCAGATCGCGCTGAGGGCTGGTTCTTGAAAGCTAAGGCGGCCGCAAAGCAAGTTTCACTGCCTCATCTGGCCGATTATTTCCCGAAGGTCTACACAAACCTTCATGTTCTCTATACCGCTACCAAACAGGAGGACAAGCTGGCGGGTTTACACAAGGAACTAAGTGCTTTTAAAGCTAATCTACCTGCAGAAACTAAATGGCCGGCGAATTTGCTACCTGCAGATTGCTCCGGGTGCATTTAGTTCTGACATCTACTGGCGATTTCCCCAGCATCACAACCATCTCCAGAGGTGTTTGACCCGGTTATCTATGATTGTGTGTTTCATTACGGACACACATGATCTATATCGCCATTGCCTGCATCAAAGGGGTCATTTTCACTTGCGGTTGAACTCCTTCCATCTCAGCAAACCCAGCAGTCGAACTTGTCGCGGCGAAATTACTGGGTGGCAATGTAAGGCTAACAAGAGAAAACATGCAATGCAAAGTTTTCTCAAGCAAAGCATCGAGAAAAGGACGTAAGTGTCCCGTCTTCGATAGACGTCTCACTTATACTTGATTATTACTTACAAACCTAGCGCGAGAGGCTCTACATCAAGTGTATCATCTTGGGTACAGAGAGACGATTAATATGCTTGCCTGTCCGCATGATTCTTGGATTAATAAACCTCGGAGAATGTAAGGATACTGGCAACCAGAAAGAAGTTGGCTTTGATGAGATATTGAAGGTTACAGATATGATACCATGCCTAATAGACCATATTAGATGCTAATTAATCATAATAAGACCTCCAATACCTACCACTCAAATATGATGCTGCCCAGCGAGATGAGCCCAAAGCACCCCTAACACGAAGGCAACAAGGGAGTTCCTAGGTGGAAACACCCAACATGAAACGGTGTGCTAAATTTAAAATAGCTGCGACAGCTATATCTATTTAATCTATATCATGTCGAATGTTCACAAAGGCTTAATCTTCCCAACAGTTGCCTCTTACGTCAATATATGATAACTAGCATTAATGTTAAAACTTTTCAACAAAATCCCTGCTGGTAAAGCCAGGAAAACCGGCATCTCGGAGATCGAGTCATATCATCCCAGCCTCGTCAACGACTTTCTGTTCTAGAATATTCTTTCGTGTAGGTCGTAATAAAATAATTGCAAAAGCCTGTAACGGAGCCGGATCGTGTACTGTGAAGGGACGCGACCCAGTATGTATTGACCAGATGATATGCAGTGCTTGGAATGGTACTACACAGACAGGGCTAGGCAAATTGCACTTTGCCTACGTGTTACCTGCCTACCTTTGCATACTCTTAGCTTCGGCTGACACTGATTCCTCAATATTACCACCTCATACAGCCTTTCTCCCCGAACCGAGTCCTACTACCCTTATCACCAACTTTCCAAAGTCCAGCATCCGAGTTAACGCTAACGTGGCGCCATATAAAAGCTAGAGGCGAGGTCACATCCGGCCTTGTACCGTGTAACATACGAGGCTATCCTTTTACGTTCCGAGCTTTCAAAAAGTATAGGATGACGAGGAAAGCCAGGATAGTAAGTCGAACGGCCACCTCAGTAGTAAGCACTCCCGGTATTCGATACCGGAAGCAGGTCAAGATAGCCATCTGCCGTCCCCGAGCTCACACCTCCCGAACGAACATGTGACGCAGATACATCCGATATTCATAACAGGGCGTCTATAACCAGGGGACCAATAAAGGCATTAACATCGGAAATAACCTCTCCATCGACATCGAAAGCCCAATGTTTCAATTGATACAAAGACACCATGCCCATCATGAAGCTGTTTCGGCTGCTGCCGTACACAACTACGAGTAAGGAGTAACCTCACATGCCCCAATTACCAGTAAGATGAAAATATGACGAACGCCACATGCGGGCAATAAAAAGAAACTATCCAATCCCCCACTGCCAGGACACCAAAGCCGCCACCCAGGGCGCCGCCAACACCCTACACGCATCGGGTTCGCGCGTCATACTGCAGACGTCGTTCTACCTTGAACCCTGCCCTGCATATATAGATAGAGTAGATAGTAGCTCCGGATGTAACCCCCTCGAACGAGCTCCCAAGTTCCGCCATTTGTACAGAGCTTTTGCCCCGGACCAGTAAAAGAGCGAGCCTCGTATAGTAGTGTAGTAGACAGACAAACTAACTCTAAACCTCCCAGTCGGATCAACAACCACAAAAAGGGCAGTTGATCAGAGAACCGGTTCATCATCCTATCTACCGAGCAACCTATGGGCAACAAACGTACTACCCTAACAGCCTCATCCATGTATGTGTCTTCGCCTCACGATGAAACACAAAACCAACCTCGAATCAGAAAAGAACCAACAAGGCTTGCCACCACCATCCCTACCTTCCCCTCGTATAGTTCCTCACCGCAACACCACAAACCCCACACACTAGCCGGGCGAGCCCGCGGTGACCCCCCAAAATCGAACAACGAAGCAGAAGTTAGATCGATCACCCATGAAACACACCAACTAACTAAACGTATACGTGCATATACAGTATTCATGCACATACGCATACGTGAGATCAGCGAAGATCAACGGCCACCTAGCTGTGTATCACCACATCAAATACAGAACCACACACCTATGCCCCACGTGGCGAGATTCGGGCATCGAGGTGGCACTCTACTATACCCCCCACTACGACTCGCTTACGGGTAGATGAATAAGGGGCATAGATGATGAGGTAAGTAATATCTTCTATCAATTGACGATGGATAATGTCTAGTAAATCGGAATACAGCAAGATGAGCCGAGGTGAGGTGAGACAGAGGATCGAGATACTCGACCTGAGCGTGGGAATTGACAGTTGACAGTTGCTTCAATACTACTAATTACTCATTATTTCACACTGACTCGAAGAGCATGTGATACGAACGCTTCCACAAAATCACAGGGTCCAGCTTATGTGAGAGAACAGAGTAACAAAAGAGAGTTTTTGATATTTGTCCCAAGACCCTCTACGTACACATCAACATAGATCCCCTCCGCAAATACACACAATCGTTCATAGGTTTATACATGATAAATAGCTTTTGTCGTCGTACATGCTTTGGTATCTCTCTATATAAGTAGGCATCGTCTCGTAAAACTTAAATCAAAACAGCGCTGGTAACAAAGGAGAGAAATAATAAGTCGTGCATCTATGAAGTGAGTGTGCTCGGTTTTCACCGACGGTCTTCCGCATTAGAGTCGTAGTGGCGGTGGTTGTGGCCTGAGTTATACTCAATAGTCTTCGGCCGGGTCTCGCTGTCATCATCGTATTTGTGTCGCCTGTGCTTATCATCCGCTGCGCGTCCTCTCCGGTATTCGTCCTCTTCCCTCTCTTGGCGATGACGGTGCCGTCTTTGTCGTTCCTCGTCGGAGCGAGTCTGCTCTTCGTCCGAGTGACGTTCGTGTTTGGAATCCTTCTCGAATTCTTTTCTTCGCATTTCTGGTGACATGTTAGTCAGATGGCTCTATTAGGGGAGAAGGGGTTGGGTGAGCTGTGGGTACTTACCCCTTATTTGTGCAGTGGCGGTGGCATAAGCTTGGATCTCCTCTTTGTTGAGAACCCGTAACACAATGACAAAATCATCGCGGACCTCGAAACGCTCCTTTCCAATAGTGAGCGCTTCGGGATTGACCTTCTTCCTGCTAATCTTGGTCCATCGGGCCCCGGCTGGGACGTCCTTCTTGGACTGGTCATCTTTATGTGGTGCCACACCCTCGCGAATTGGGTTTTGATCCTCCGGGAATTTAACACTAGGCGTTTTAAGAATGCCTTTGATTGGTTTGTGTTCGGTCTTTTCCCGTGGCGGAGAAACGACACGGACTTGCTTCTCTTCACGCGCCGGAACGATCTCACGACCGCGAGATTCGTCGGCGGATTCATGACCCTTGTCAGAGCCATTGGTTCCTGAGGTAGCCTTGGCCGACGGTACCTCCTTGGTAGATAGTGCGTCTGATTCGTCAGCTTTTCCAGCCCCTTTGTTCTGATCGTCGAGTGCGGCTAGTTCAGCCTTAAGATCCATCAATCCCTTGGTGTCTGTGGGGTCAAAGCCCGAGGAAGGTCGTTGGCGTCTGCGTCCAATGTTGGAGGCATCGTCTGGTGAAGTCTCCCTCTTGCCTGAGCCGTTGAGCTTGGCTTCAGCATCATGCCATTGACGCTCGCGCTGATCTCTATCATCATCACGGTCACGCTCTCTCTCACGCTCCTTTGGAAGGTCATGGTCGCGGCCACGTTGGCGTTCGCGCTCGCGGTCTATCTCTCTATCCCTATTGGAGTCAGAATCTCGGTCTTTAGAGCCTGAAACCGACGCCGTACGTCCTCCCCGCGCTTCCCGCCGTTGTTCAAAAGAAGCAGAATCGGCAGGTTCCTTTTCTCTAGGTTTGTTCGTCTCACTACCTCGAGGACTGTACTCTTTGTCCTCATCAGAAGCTCGTCGTCTGGGCGAGACATTGGCATCATCTCGGCCAATGATTGGTATGAGGCCTACGGCAGCAGCCTTCAGACCAGCGGCAACTTTGTCACGTGTGCGGCTGACGCTCTCTTTGCGACCAATACCGTCATTTCGATCTCGATGATCGTTGGCAGCATCTCGGTCGTGGTGACGGGTGTGGGTCGAAGAGTCGTCTGACCCATGTCTGGATGCACGATCAGCAGTCTCATGGCGCGGGCGGCGATCATCGTAGTTCTGGGCTGGAGTCTGGCGGACTGGAGAGGGTTCGAGAGTATCTGTGCGAATGCCAAACCCACGGGTCACGACGTTTTCATCGCGGTAGCCGTCATCCCGCTCACGACGGTCTTTCCCTACGCGCTCGTCATCGCGCGAGCGATAAACATCGTCGGCATGCGACGGACGAGCAGGCCCATCCTGATATAGTGACACAGGACGCGGCCGTGGATTCCTTGTCTCGCTCGTAGGGCTTCTCGGCGCCTCGAGCAGAGCAGGGCGGCGGGACGTGTCGATTGGTGGCGGTGGCGGAACGGCAGGCGGAGCTGGCATGGTAACTGACGGCCGATCATAAGTGCCCGCTGCTGCTGCGCGATTGTATCTATCAAGACCAGCCGACGTTGGTGGTGGAGGCTTCGCGCGAGCGCGGGGTTCGTAGCGAGTGGTGGTATCATGGCTTACGACGTTGACATGAGGCCTGTAGTAGGGACGGTCATTACTGTCGCGTCGGCTCCTCCGCTCTTGATCGTGGTCTAAATCGTATCGAACTAGTTCGCTCGGCTTCGTATACTCGTAATAGTCGTCGTCGTAGTCTGCTACCGCCGAGCTGTTGGCGTATGTGGATGTTGCGTGATGCGCGGGAGCTGCGGTATGGGCCGGGTGAGCAGACGTTGTGTACAAAACGTGAGGTCGAGGATTGCGGAAGTTGTCGGTGCTGGTCCTGCTGGGACCCCAGAAGCCGCCCTCGGGCGTCAATCCAACACCGCCGACCCGTTCCCGCAGCCGATAGAACTCGTCGCCCAAGGGCGCGCCTTGGGTGTAACTGTGGCGGTTATGGCTGCGCGAGCGGATGGAGGAAGCAGGCTGCACGGCATAGTATGCATTTTCGCTGGGGCGGTATGGCTCGCGATCGCGAGAGGGACTGGTCGCCCTCACACTGCCCGAAGCATGGCTCGATGATACGTGGGGTCTGGGGTGGTTGGTGGTGACAATGATGGGCTTCCCTGCGTGCGAATCGACCGTGGACGAGCGGTTCCTGTTAGACCTGCTCAGGCTCCTGGACATGTCCTTGGCGACGTTGTAGGTAGTGACGGTGGCGGTGGAAGGGGCTGCGCTGGCGGCAGTCTTTGGGTCGTGTCGGCGAGGCACCGAGGCCTCGTAGCGGGCGGCGGGAACAGCATGGAGCTCGCCTGTGTAGGGCAGGTTGTAGCCTATGTTGACGGGCATCGAAGCCCGCGCGGGGTTGAACGTAGGAGACTTTCGACCCGCATGACGGGATCGAGGGTCAGCCATCGCAGCTGCGTAGAAACAAGCTTACTCTGGACAGATTTCGGAAATATGCTGGATGAGAAATATAATAGCAAGCTAAGCAGAAAGCAAAGGCTGAGCGAGTTGAGGATATATAGCCTATGTTAGGTTACAGAGAACTAAATGAGGAGATGAGGAGCTGAGGAGAAGAAGGGTAGGGAGTAGGGAGGCAGGTGATGGTGGTGGTGGTGGTGGTGGTGGTGGCAGCGGTAGGATTAAGAACATTTAGATTTCTGGGATTTGGGAATTTGGGAATTTGGCTGACGGAAGGTGGGACAGATAGATGAATATAGTAGGTGGGGTGTGTCCGCTTTGCGTTGACTTTGGTACATTTTTACCTTCTTGTCATACGTATTACTTGTACACTTTCGTTTGTAGCTTGTGAGGTAGTGCGGCAGCAGCCAACAGCCAGCAGCCCACTTACAAGTAACGCTGCCCCTCACCCTGGTCTCTCTCAAAGTTCCAAGGAGGGATGGTGGTCGCTCGCTTTTCCCAGGATGCCCCAAGGATGGCGGATTTTGGATTTGGGACTTTCCCTTCTTTCGACTTGCATCTTCCCTCATAGCTCGCAGAATGTTTCTAATCCGATCCCTGCTCCCGCTGGTGGGGGCGGGAAAAGAACCAAAAAAAGAGAGACAGACAGAGAACTACTTGATGAAGAATAGGTACAGCACTTTTTTCTTTTTCCGTTTTTTTCTTTAACGAAGTACCATCTCATGGGGCTAAAACTACATTGATACACAACGAATGTGTTAGCCACGTTCGCCATATCAATCTAAAGTGAGATATTAGCAGGTAAGGTAAGATGTCGGCAACGTTCTCGCCTGTTTTGCCGTCTTGTGTTGCTGGGTAGATGGAAGTGCATGACTGGACAGCACACTACATGCCTGCAACAAACAACATGTCAATTTTCACTTTTTTTTTCTCTATGTTTTGCCTCCTTTTTCTCACTCTCTTTCGATTCAATCAGGCCATAATATCAGGGTCCATGCCGCGGGGTACACTACAGAGCGCGGAATCATGACCTTGTGGGAATTGTGGTGCACACCGCAGCAGTAGTGTGTATGCGGTATATGCTGTGTGCGTGCGCGCGTGCATCCGTCTGTCTATGCTTCCCTCTACTGTACCATGATCCACCATGCCCTCTATGCGCTGCTGCTCCTGCTCATGCTGCTGCTGGGTTCCAGATTTTGCGCCCGGGTTGTGTATGGTTGGGCTGCAGGCGGGTCGCCGTTGGGACGCTGCCCAGCCAAGAAGCCACGAGGGGAGTCCCCTTATTAGGTATAGATGTGTCAGAAGAGGCAAGGTGATCTGACTGGTCCGAGATCGACAATGCCAGAGAAGCTGATCGTCAGCTGCTTTACTCGCGACCTAGTCTTGGCACGAGTTGAGGACACCTTGTATCTACAATCTACAGAGCAGTGTACCGTATTACAGTCCCGTACTTTGAAGAGAAAAGAGAGGAGCCTTCTCTCCTTCACGGTACGACGGCGACGCGTAGTCATAACCCGATGGCAAATCATCGACAAGCGAGGCGGGCGGCAGCAGTCTACTTGTCAGTCTGGTCCCCACGTCCGAAGGAAACAATCAATAATGGCTCGCGCATAAATTGGATGAAGACCGTTGCTCGGACAAAATGCTGCTGACGAAGCTATCTATCTACGCCTGGAAGACGAAGGCATGGTTCCGGATGCAAGTGGTCATGGTGATCATGGTGGTCATATCTGCGTAGTCGGTCTCCGGAGCTCCGCATCGCTGGCTGCCGCAACCTTGAGACGGGAAGAAGCAGGACAACAATGCGAGATGCTCCAGTTTCGGTGTAGATAGTGGTCGAGAAGCGATGGGCGGATGCAGCTACGCGACTTGCGCGTCTTTTGGATGGCTGGTTTTATGACCACGAGGACTATCTGAATTATCGCGACAAACAAACCTCTCACAGAGATGATGCTCCGGTTAATTGTCTAAGTTATTTTTTCTCTATCGACTACGGACCTACTCGGCAGCGGGTGGATTCAATCATGCATATTCTCTATGTAGATGCTGCAGCGAGGCACACCCTAGCCATGCACGGCAGGACGAAAGGCGAGTGGGGGGGAAGGGGACGATGCTGTAGAATAGATAGTGTAGACAAGCCGACAAGCCGACAAGCCACACACACCCACACCACACACACACGCAGAACGAGAGAGAGAATAATTGGACGACTAAGAGTGTAAGTGGACTGGAATAGGACCAAACCAGGTCACGCTGGTCCCTAGTAATTTCAACGTCGCTCGCTTGTCCGTGATAACCTTGGTTCACCTGTGGGTTACGAAAAAGGCGCAGACAAATCAAAACTGGTTTTTGAGGATTATCAAAACAAAATCTCGTGTTGACGGTGATATGGGAGGACATGAGGAAGCAAACCACCATCGGCATCTTGTCTCGGCACAAATGCCAAGCGGGCGCCGGTTGGTCGTTCCCCCATTACGTCGGTGGTTTCGTGATGACGTCCTCGCAGCAAAAGTGCAAAAATAAAATAGGATTCAGTGCGGTGCGCCAATGGCCGCTTAGCTGCCGGGACATTTTTCAGCTGACCAACCTAAGTTAGTGTACACTGGGGAGCCGGGGTCTTAATTGCGATCGTTTGAAGGTAGCATGTGTCGCTACTGGGGGGTTTCAGAAAAATCAAAAATGTGTCTACGTACTAGACTAATCAAGTCACGGCTCAACACTGCCCGTTTTGGAAACCATCTTTGCCAGGGAGCCGGAAATAGGAGTGGAATCAACCACATGGCCAGTCCAGTCTCGTCGATCTCGACAGTTTGTGCCTGAAAAGCCATGGGTGGTCAAGAGAAGGGCCAATACCAGGCAAGGAGAGAGGAAGATAGATCGAACACGTCCTCCCAGCATCTCCCCCTTTTTCAGAGGACAGCCACTTTTGCTGTCACCTTTCTAGAAGACCATGGCCATACATACCAGTCCAACAGCAACGCGACCAGACGAGGCGAGGCGGCTACCAATGACGAACGAGGGTTGATTTGGTGTGTCGCTTGGTTGCACCGATGGTTGTACCAATGGTCGTATCTTGTGACTGAACCGTATTGTCTCATCTGTTTAGGTTGGCCATACAACTTCCCTAGCCGAGACCCCGTGATTCGACGACAAACTTCTTGTTGGTGTCGCCTGCTTACCCACGCGCTAAAGAACTGTAAGGCACATTCATCCCACAATGTACCAGATCAATAGATAACAGAGGTCAGAGGTTCGAGGCTAGAGGCTAGGCTAGAGGCTCAAGTCTAGCATTCGTGATACCTATCAGATTGTATAAACGAGTCTCACTCGCGCGCGCTCTTGACCAATGCTGCAGTAGCTACCAACAACAACAAAACCCCCTTCCTGGGTGAGAGACGAGGAGAAAGAGGAGGAGGCTGCGTCGTACTAACTCCAGATCCGTCGCAATGCTCCCGGCGCTAAGGCAATTTTGAGCTCGGTCTCCTTCGGGCTGCAATCCTCACCCAAATCGGAACCCAATCTTTGCCTCCCAACCTCCGCTGGCGTGGGTCCTGGGCCTTTTCTCGTCACAGTCGCATCTCGCTATTGGTATCGAGCAGGCACGATAGCGCAACACGCAATCTTATTCTGCCTCGAAAAGCTCTGCTGCTGCAGGATGTAACCGCTGCGTACCTGAAGCTAGCGCACAGCATCTGCATTGACCGGGCCCGTCCGCTCGGGTTCGCGCCGCCGTACCTACATCGTCGTGCTTACGAATAAGTACTAGCCAGGCCTTCCGGTTCCGAGGCGTCCGCCTGTTAGGTTCCATGCAACTCATTCCACATAACTGTCAGTTGTTGCTGGTTTCTATTCGCTCTGTCTGCATGGGGAGGTGAGTAATATCTCTAACATGTTCTTTTGTGAGATGAGCTCAGCCGCCGCGTTCCTATAACAAATGGCACGTTTCTACTGGTAGAGCCAACACCAATAGATTAGATTTCAAGCAGCGTAAATTGTCAACATCAACAACTATGAATATGCGGCGGTGATGCCCGAGGCGCACTAATTGCTTGTTTATGAAAATTGCCTATCGGTTGCACTCTCACATCAGCGATCCATTCTGCATATTCAACAGTACATATTTACAACATATAATCAAGTTTCTGATAAACTACGAGTGATGTGTTTAAATGACTCTTACGCGTCGAGTGTCCAAATCTCACAGCGGTAAATTAAGTCGAACAGTCATTGAGAGGAGGAAGCTCATATAATCTCATCTCATCTCATTCATACCAGGCGACGAATTAAAGAGCGCATACTAGATAATTATAGAATTAGAGTTTCGGTCTGTTGTGAAACAATAAGCCACATCTGTTCGTCGAGTAACGGAAGTAAGCTTATGATGGATATGAAAACCCCACGTATTTACGTGTACCAGTGAGTTTCATGGCCTAGCTTTGAGCTCACAAGTACGGGCCCAGCCCTGTACTTCCGTGTCCATAACGCATCGCCGCTCTATCTTGGTTCGCCCAGAATTGAGGAACCTTTTTTTTTTGTTCCGGCATCGGATGTTAAGTCGCGCGAGCAATCGGTCGAGCGACGCCTGCATTTCGCGTAACCACCGACCAATCTCCAGCGCCAGTTGTCAAAAGAGTCATCTACAGCAACACAACACAAGCCTTGTCTCATTCTCGCCTCAGAAGCAAATCCTCTATCAAAATCTTCGTTACACAATCCTCGTTTGTCTGAGAGTGAGTTGTACATTGGCCTCTTTCCCGCATAAGAAATTTAAACGGGGTCTGCGACGTGGACACAGGCGACGACGACTGATTTCTAAACGAACGGCCGAAAACCGGTTCTTCATGTAGCGGATGCAGTTTGTGTACGTTCGCTAGAAGGAATAAGACTGCGAGACTAGATAACAAGAGCAGTCTAGTTTGCCCCTGCCAGACCGCCAACGCGGCGAAATCCAAGATATTGCTAATCATGGTCTGGGTTCGGTTCCTTCTGAAGAAAAATACGGCAACGAGGCTAATTGCATGAACGAATTAGATTTTTGGTCGTAAGCCTCTAGGTCTTACGACATACAGACGAGCCTAGATCGCCTCTGAGTTGAGTCACTATTTCATTGAAGATGAGTGGAACCAACAAAGTGATAGATTGTTGAATTCTTTCTAGGCAAGCATCCTTTGAATGTTGAGTTTCACTATCGGACACGAGTGTCTGCATATCCGCAGTGATATCGTTCTGAATGGTTCGCGATTTGGCGATCTAGACGTGTGAAGCGGGCTGCAATGAACTTTCGTGCTCTTGGTGTACGACACTAAACATAAGTAAGATGTCAGGTCAGGTAAGGCGATTATGCCATTCTAACATGAGAAATAGTTTCCGACAAGCATAATTAGTCTTTTGCCTATGGTTAATTGATATTAGGCCACTTACCAAAATCCCCTGCGTCTTCGAACATTCGGGACATTGCTTAGAGAAAGAGAGAGGGAACGTGGATCTCGGCATGTGCATACGTACATTGAATAGTTGCCTGTATTTGCCTTTAGTACGTATTACTTATCATATTGGGTTGTATTACCGAGTATTAGGACGTTAGCCTTCCTTTGCTAGTCTTATACCATTCTCCTAGATTTATGCAATCTAATATCACGCCAACGGCACAAACACGCAACGCCTGTTATTGCTAATGGGCTACTAGTAAGACATCTATCTAGTGATGAGGCTCTTGCATACTATAGTGTTCAAACATAGCTGAGCTCCTCGTTAGGAACTAAGATTGGCCGCCATACTCTCTCACCTTGCGGTTCAGATAGTGTCTCACTTCATATTATTTCTATATCATTTCCCCCGGAGTCTCTACACTTATAACATAATCTATGTCTTCATCTAACGCCAAGTCCCGGCGCCTACATGGACGCGAGCGATTTCATCATACCTTACGCATCTATTACTAATGTCAGCAATAGACTTGAGACGAGCTTTGAAGAGGTTTCCGCCGCATTCGGCTTCAAACAGTGTGCGAGCACCGGTTCGCAGCCTCACTTTGAAAGTTCATGTCAAAGAATGTGAGTTTGTACTGATACGAATGTGCGTACACTTTTTGACAGCTATCGAAATTGACAACACGTCGACGTCGTTAGTGGAAGGGCTTCCTTTTCCACTGTCACGACGTTGAACCTCGCTTCGAGATTGAAGGCGTGCGGCTCGAGCTCGATACACAACGTACGTCAGGGCGCGGGGAACTCCCCTAGACGTTCTCTTGCAAGGCGATCATAGGCTATTGATGGTGCAACTCGTGTGCAACATGAAAATGTTAAGAATGTGAGGCGGAGGTAATCAGTCACGAGGTAGGCAGGTTCGTTAAGATGAGAGAGACTGAAGGGGTCAGAATGAGATGCAGCCTCTTGTGATGTTGATACATTCATGACAGATTTTATGCGAGACTGTCTTAGTGCGTTCTTCCTAAGAGGAGTTCTCTCTGGGTGTTTTCTTGATGAAGGAACTCTAGACCCTCTCATGTAAATAGGTATCCAAATATGCAAGCTACTATGTACCGAATATCAAAACAAGTAACACGAGGATAAGACACGAGGACACTTACCCATGTTGAATATATTGACCTCACGCTGCGAATAGGTTTACGATACACATTATAAGCATCCGGCAAGACAGACCTAGAGGCACGAGGTGTGAGAGGGTGGCTCGGTCTAAGATAAACCAGCTGAGACATTTTAATATATGCCGTGTACATAGAAACAAGCAATGCGTGGCGTATCAGTGATAAAGAAACTTGCACTAACTCCTGTATGAACAATACAGGGGAGGTTTGATACCACCTGGGTTTAATTTTTATGAACATTTCATATGACTGGGAGGTACGAGCATTCATGTAATTTTATTTTTGCCTCCCTTGGTACATACATAAACCTCTCCCTGACTAGCAAGTACCTAGGTACCTATAGGCAGGCGAAAACATCAATTAAAGATAAGATACACCTGTATTACCTATAAACTTGGCAAGCACTTAGGCAGAATATAAAATTCAACGGCGTGCCTGCCTTCAAAAATCCCGAGTTCGACAAATACAACAACAACTTGAGGCAAGAACAGCACTTGCTACTTAAAGTCGTTGCTCCTTCAACCAGAACTCTGCATGTACGTACTTACCTCGTTTACCGCAGGGAGCATCTTACCTTGCATGTACAAGTCCAGCCAGACTCAGGCAGGCATTCCTTCTTAACACCAACTTCACAATTCACGCCAGCTTTCCTGAGATCTCCTTTTCTGATCCCCGACATTGCCCAATCTCACCCGGCCTCACCGTGCCCACGATAAGTTCTACTTTCTCTTCACCTTCATTGCTACTCCTAGAAGGTGCAGCATCACTCCAAACGTGTCTCGATAACGAGTGCAGGAAATCTCTTCATCGCAACCCCCTCGTTCCCCCACCAACTTTGCGTGAATCATCCTGACAACCTCGTCAACAACACCAACACTTAGATACAGGTAGGGTTCTCTTTGCAAACTGCTTGTTACCCCTCGAGCCAACCCCTACATACCTTCCCAGGCTCCCATCCCAATATGAGCTAACTGAATACACTACTATTCAGTCTCTTTCCTCATATTCACGCTCTCACTTACCTTTACCTTTTCCCTACGTGTCTGGACCTGTTTGGTTCTGGCATCTGCTGTCTTTACACACTCGTTCTGTCAATTTCTGGTGGGTAGTTTCCATCTTACTCCTTCTTTACTTCCGGTTTTCTATTTTAGTGAGTCTGGTATATTAACATAGGCAAAAGCGCCTCTGCAGCATATTGAACAAACATCACAAACAGGTAAGCACCATCCATTTATACCGATTCTGCGGTTTGAAGCCCTGTGTCATCGTTGCCTACGTCAGTATCTCATTTTGGCACTATATCAAGCTATCTATGTTTGGGAAGGTTTGGAAATTTCCTGGCCTACTTCCCATCCACTATCATATATTTGAGGCTCTGTTCTGCTCTGATGCCCTCTTTCACAACGCCACACGTATCATATCACGTTTTTCCGCATTGGTACTCGCTTGCTCCTGCTGACGTTTCTCTACTAGGAAGATCAGCTGCTTAACTTGGCAAAGCCTAACCTGTCAAACAGTGAGTCTTGATTGCCTTTGCCAAGAATTTCCGTCATTTTGCTTGCACTACCGTCACTCAAGGGTATTTGAAAAGACAGGGTGCCATCGTTCTCTAGAGCTGTTCGAGGATTTCTATATTAGTCTAAGCAGGCTAGCAACCAAAGGTTGCTCGATTTGAACTGTCCTTCCGCTCCACCACCGAATTATCCCGGTCATAACGTGTCATTTCATCGTTTGAATTGGTGGAACGGATAACTGAACTAACAAACAACACAGATAGCAGGAGTTAGCCTTCTACTTCGATTTTGAGATGTCTCTCTCGCCTTCCGCGATTACATTCAAACCGAAGGCCATCGAGGCCAAGAACGAGGTTCTCAATTCAAGCTTCATTACACAGACGATCCCTAATGTTCATCGCTATGCTGGTATTGTTGGACTTTGCACCGTACCCGAGGATAGTGCCGGTATGAATGAGTTGGGATGGCATATCTCGGATTTCCTTGCCTTTCGAGCCCTGCTCTGTGGTGACAACCCACCAAGGGCTCAGTCCTGGTTAGCCATGTGTGATATTCCTGCACTCGTGGAAGCGAACTCAGGGCAATATGTCCATGGGAGGGATAGACGACTTGTTGGTTTCGCAGCGAAGCCAACGGAGCGAGAAGACGACATCCAGGTTGAGACGTCGTCGGAGTCCTTGAAAGAAAATTTCATCCTAGCAGTGAAGCAGAAGCTGGAGATCGCGATAAAGATGAAATACCCCTTGCTGGTTATCATCTGTGGCATCACCTCTCTAGAACAGGATATATACCTTGGTACGATTGATGCTGAAAACAGGTTCAGCTTAAAGGACTTGCGCGACGAACTTGGTGACAGCATCAATCATGTTGAGGCCACTATCGTGACACCTTCCCTGTTTTCTGCTGGTTGGCAGATTAATCCCTCATTTGGCCGCCAGGCATGTACAGAGATGCGAGGTAGCCGACATGAATTCCTTGCTAGGCAATTTGGTGGTATTTTTGCCCAGGATCTCTCCAAGAGTTTTGTTGGATGGAAATGTCCGGCTCTGGATGAGGCGAAGGTCGACCTCATGGTCCGAGCAGAAAGATTCCCTGGACCGGTTTGGCCCTCTGATGAAGTTAAAGGATTGATCTCTCGACTTCATATCAAAATCCAGTCTTGTCTAGTCGGGGGTCTTACGGCTTCTCATATGAATCATTCCTTCTCTTTCAGCCAGGAAAACGATGAATGGGAAATACTCATTAGACGTCGTGAGAGGCCACTTGATTATCGCGCGCTGGATTGGTATGAACGGAAGTGGGCCAAGCTTCCAACTGCACAGAGCTCAGAATCCATTGATGAAGGATATGCATTCCTCGGAAATGCTTTTGGAGCTACTAGGCAATCACAGCTTCATCATATCAAATGCCTCATCAAAGAGTCTTACCTCGCTTGGCCCGATCACTGGGCATCGAACTTCGGGGAAGAGACGAAGAAAGACTTTGAGCGCTTTATGAATAATGAAGAACCAGATGATCTCGACTGCCACGAGATTTTCAACGTTCTCGAGCATCGTGCGAGACAATCTATCTTGGCTGATGCTGTTGTTCAGTATTTTGGTCTTTCCATGCCCCATAACCAGCGCTGCCGTGACTGGGACCATTTAAAGTGGAAACAGGAGCTTTCGGACGCAGCTCGATCCTCCCTGATCAAGTACTTTGGTCCTGTGTTTGGATGCGTTCCCGGACCAAATCTACCGCCTGGCGTCAACCAGAACATCATGAGTAAACTACAACGACGGCTCGAGAGCGGGGCGAATTACGTTCGCGCCGCTTTAGGAATACATTTTCTGACGTCTCAAGACTCTAGTAAAGATGCCATAGACCGAATAGAAAACTGTAAGTTATATCTCGCAACAACTGGTACAGAAGTTAACATGGTATAGTTCTCCAGGAGGTCAAAGTAAAACAAGTAGAGTTGCTAGCTTCGAGCTCAGATATTCATATACTCTGCTGTAAGTGGCTCAATGCCATTGACATGCCAATCCGTGGACTATCCGGTGTAGTAGACGCAGCAAGAGTCTCTCAAGCAGTTGAAGCGGTTGATGACACAATTGGTACCCTGGATTACGAGGATGAATACGAGGTTTACCAGGAAGATGACGACACTGAGAAATCACCTGACGCGGCGAACATTAGGGATAAATCTATCCCAGATCAGCAATTTCCGCCTGTACCTTTTGGCCTCTTCATCCCAACTCAACAGCAGTTTCCTGCTACTTCACAGCATCTGGGAAATGTTTCTCTTCAGCAGGACCCGTTCGTTACGGCGAAGGCAAAAGAAGTAAGGTCGGCGGCTATCGTCATAAAACCGCCGCCAGAAGAGAGCGTTAAGGTGTCCCAAGAGCATGCAGATCTCGATCCCGAGGTAGAGGAGAGTCGAATAATCATGGCCCTTCAAACTACGAGCAAGAGAGAAGAGAGGGAGCAGCTAACTACAGAGCTCTTGCGGCTGTACGGGAAACACGGTCATGTCGGCGCCAAACAGTCGAATGATGACGTGCAGAACACTGCCTCTTCCTCCGAGACCAAGACTGGTTGGGACAATAGCGGCGAGACATGTACATCTCCCACCCATATGTCAGACAAGCCGATCGAGGAGCCACAGCGTCCCGATTCTGCTCTACCTCCACATAAATGGGCTAAACGTTCTGCGGGAGCACCACAGTCCCCGGTCGAAGCTCAACAGGCCACTGGGCGCAAGACGCCTCCTCACTTGCGTGGTCTTCATGGCGGAAGACGCAACTAGGGTGCTGATATTGAGTTTCTGGCAATGTTTGTAAGGAGCTTCTGCTTGTAGAGGCCATGCATTGCGAATTTTCAAAAAGGTGGTAGATGGATGAATGTTTTGGAAGGTATCTGCTTTTGACTGGCCAGATGGAAGAAAAGAAGCGTCTATTACTGATGATGTAATTAATAGAATTGATCAGATGCAAATGATTCAGGTAGCTGGAATAGTCGTATTCAAAATTCAAGTCTCTTACGTTGCGTTGCGTTAGGTAGTATATTATCACTCCTGATTCTGCCGTAGGCTTTGCATGCTGCTCATTAAGACTAAGGGGCTCGGGCTCACATGTCAAAAATGCGATGTCTAAATGTACGAGGGCAATCATTTCTAGTCCCTTAGGGAATCATTATGCGTTTTCTTTACCTTGGTCTATTGGTTCCTGGGTGCTATTTTCAGCAGGTACACGAGGTGGTGCCCTTGCCCCTCGCTGGAAGACGTACAAGGCCTCGTCCTTGCCGGGAAAGCTGGGCAAGGCCACCTGTACCACCTTGATCCACTCGTCGCCGTGCTCCCGCGCCATGAACTCGTCCATGGTCATGTCGCGGAACCCCGTGTACCCGTTGTGGTTCTGGGTCCCTACCACGGCCACCGTGTCGCCGTCGTACGCGTCCAACATGCTGCGCGTGAAACCGCCCTCACTGCCACCGGCCACGCCGCCGCCGACGATGGGATACACGAGGAGAAGTACGGCGTCTTTCGCGCCGCCTCGTGTGCTACGTAGGTACGTCGCGCCGTCGGTTATTAGGGTGTCGGAGACCCAATTTGTGCGCCAGCTTGATTGGGCGCTGTCAACGGGGGTTATAGGTGCGAGGGATCCTGATTTAGACTTGGGAGTATCTTGGGAGTGGAAAGTGTGGTAATCGCGGAGCATGCGCGTCCAGTATCCGTTTCCGGACCCCACGTCGAGTATCTCGCGGTCGTCGGCGAGTATGCGCAATATCTCGAGGGCCTCGTGGGATGGACACACGCAGCCGAAGTGGTGCATTAGGACCGGCAGGATGTGGTGAGATGAAGGACGACCGCGCGCCGAGGATGGGTTTGGTCCTGTCCATTCTAGGTTCCGGATCGCCCAGGATAGGAAGGTTAGGTAGGGGTTTGCGGGTGCTGGGCGCGTGGGTTTTGCGCGCGGGAGTTTGGTTAGGGGACTTAGGGATGGATGGATGTACCGCTTTGAGGTTAGGTAGGTTCCTGTTTCGAGGCGGAGAGAACCCTTTTTTGCGTTCGAGGCGAAATTTCGTAATGCTGTGGCTGCGGACTGAGACGGGTTGAAAATGTTGAGGTAGGCTTCTATGTCGGACTGTGGAGGTGGTGGGAGGACCGGCGGCGGTTGACTTGCTTCCTTGACTTCGACTTGGCTTGGCTCGCCATAGTACCAGCTATGTAAACCGTGTGCGCTACCTAGAGACACGACTTGTTGCACTTGGGACAGCGTCACGGCTACCATGGCGTGGTAGACGTAGGTGTCGGTCTTGCGCAGCGAGAAAGATGTCACGATGGCGGATTTTAAGTCGTTTTGCGCTAGATGCGCTGAGGCGCGCGTGTGTAGCTCGCTGGAGGCGAGATAGGTTTCTGGATTCCATGTTGGTGAGCCCTCGCAGTAGATTATCGACTGCTGCTTTTTACTGCCACCCGGGGCCATCCTGACAAACTGCCTCTGCCGTGAGAGGATGGGCGCAAAGGGAGCGAGTTTGCGGCTTGGATGACATGACGTTCTTCGCGATGGTGGGGTTGCGGCGCTAACTTACGATAACCCCGCTATTAGCGCGGTCCTTAGTGCGAAACAGGGGTCAGAGTGCGAGTATAGATAGCTGATAGCTTGATGGGTGGCGATTGATGGGATACAATACCTATCTAGCCATGATCCTGTCTCCATGTAAGTACTTTAACGACAATAAGACCCGGTAGCGCCAACGAATTATATCCCATCTTAAGTACAGTAAAAACCAAAATGCTTCGCATTTCATTATTAGTGACAGATGCAGTTTCAGGAGGTCTGGGGTTGATTTCTCAAGCTTCACTTTCCCTCACACTTAATTATCGTTGCTAATACATGTTCGGGAAAGGCAAAGCTTTCTAATAAATATTATCAAGCCCGTAACCCTGAGCTAAACCAAATGTATAGCCGTCCATTGAGTTGTTCCCCCATGTTTTTGAAATAATTCACCCTCCATCACTCCCTCTTGGTAACACTCCCCCACTAAACTATAATACCCAGGCCTTTCCGTTTCTCGAATAATTACAGGAAAGTTGCATCCCGCTAGAACACATATTATATCTTCTACCATTGCTCTTTCACAGGCCATACCATAAGTTTGGTTGTCTGTAACCAGTAATTTCTTTCTCATGTTGATCCATGCATGATATAACTGGGACTCGAAATGAGAAGATACCTTATCGCATCCTGGTGTGGAATGTAGATGCTTGTAGATATCTGCTGCATACGTCTGGGATCCGAAAAGAATACGTGCGTTATGTCGAATCCAGTGGAGGGTTTTGGACTTAAGCTGACTCGGATTTTGTATCGCTATGTGAAGTAACCATTTGAAGTCATTCTCATAGTCGCGAGGAGCAATGCTGTCAAGGAAACTGTCTTTGCGATTTAGCACTATCGTTTTCCATAGACTTTCCAGAGGTTTGTATTCGAGAGCCCTTTTCTGCCACAACTCATCAGAATTCCCATCGTATGGGCTAATATCAGAAACCGAGATGCTGTTAGACATTTCTAAACGCGGCTCCGGGCCACGCAGCCCGGTTGTCTCGTTTCTGTCTTCGGTTGGAAAGGATCCTCCTAGTTGTCTAATTTTCCCCACTATTATGGCGTCGCAAAACAGAGCTCCAGGCTGGAAATCGTATATTATTGCCGGTGGGATGTTGCCTGAGGCTTTGTAGACAGCTTTGTGGGTACCCCTATTGTTGCCTTGATTCTTCGTGTGGCGCCGCGAACCTAAAGCCGGAAACGATTGCCAGGCCAAATGGTCGCTAGCTTGAGCTTTATGATTCGGCCAATACGGCACCCATGACGGACATTGTATGCCTGCATCTCTAGGGCTGGCATCTGCGAAACAAATGATGTCCAGGCATTTGCTTGACACGATATGGGCCCTGATGAGTTCCTCAAATATGTCTACAGACCGTCGGTTATCATAGTGAGGATTAAGATGGAAATTGTCGCTATCTAGGACAAGTCCCAGCGCAGAAAACACACAGTCCCGTTTCCGAGAAGATGCTGAGCCTCCGGCATATACCAGAAAGTCGCATAAAGGCAATCGAGGGGTGTGTCCGACGCCTTGTAGAATGTCATATCGCCTATCGAGTATTTTCTTTCGCTTGCGAGCCATGATGAATCCACTAGCCAAGTGTACGGATTGATACTCTTGTAGCAATCGACTATAGCGCCCCAAGCGATTGAGAGCCCGTGTAAAGTCGCGTCGACGCATATTTCGATCACCGCAAAAGAAAATTAGTCTGTCGGGAAGAACGTATTCTTGCGTTGTCCAGGCCCTAGTCCACCACGGCCGTCGGAAGAAGGTGGCCAACGCGTTTAATTCGTCTCTTGTCACGCCACGGAGTAAGGCCCTGGACTCTTCTTTCTGGCATGTCGAAAGCTTATGTAGCATTTCCATTGCTAAGATGCCGTCAGAGCCTAGTTCGCCCAGGTAGACCAATGTCATCTTGGAGCGTTCATAGATGTCCCCCATCATGGCTACTTGTCGTTCCTTCTCACGCCCATCTTCCTGGTTAATACAAATCGAGTCGATCCACCAGAAACTCTCGCTCGTCACCGCCTCGATCTGACCTTGGATGCCACGGATCTGTCGGAGTGCATAGAATAAATTTTGGCGGATTGGAATGGTGACATCGTTTACCCGTACGTCGAATCCTGGTGACTCGCAACCCCAGGTATACGATAATGCGACGTATTCCGGGCATGGAACATCGTCAAGACAACATGTAACCATGTCGCATGTGATCGGATCATCATGCTCGCCGGGGTGAAGTTTGAGTAAGCGAATGAAACGGGACTCAAGATGTGTGTATAGTGCCATATTGCAACCAACACACGGAAATAGCAACCTATGAGACGCAAGGTTGATAGAGTAGCTTATGTTCGATACTATGTGGTTTATATCTTCTCGTTACTCTCCCAAGTTCGTTTTACTATACGCCATGTCGTATATACGACCGAAGTACCCTCCCATATCTGCGCAACTTGAGTCAACTTGAGTGAAGCTGTGCCGATGTAAGTAGAGTTGTATTCATAGAATCATACGACGCGTGGAAACAGGAATAGGAAAGCCGAACGACAGAGCAGTCCAGGACAACCCAATCGGATCGAGGTGCGTAGCCTTCCGGCAAACAGGAGGAAGCAGAAGGAGAATGAGGCGGACATAGCAGGGGGGAATAGTAATCGAAAACAGAGCCGCGAACCATAGAAGGTCTTACTCACATTGTTCACATAAGTTATTCGCTAAGTCTGTTATTGGTGTTCTTTAAGAATCTAATGTGAAAACTCTCCTTATTACTGAAAGAGAATACCCATTGAGCTAGGTAAGGTAACCGATGGATTGAAATCATCAACTTACTTTGAGATCGAGTAGCATGTCAAATTGATGGAAGACAAGCTCTGTTATTTATAACGCCTGGCATTCAACCTTTGGATACGGCAGCGTAAAGCTCTCTCGATTCAAGGCAACATTCGCTTTTGGGTTACATTAGGCATACACCACCTACATGTGATGTGTTGGAGTATCGCGTTGTTGCACCCAATGGCAGATATTAAAAAGATATAGAATGCACGGCATGAACAGGCATCACAATCCTGCGTGATACGGGTTTTTCCACTTCAATTCTGGCAGTAGATAGTCAAATACGGCACTACCCCAACATTTCAACAAGCTAATAAGCGAGCAAGCGAGACGCCTTTTCCCACTCTTACATCGTGATATAAATTCTAGCAGATTTCCCAGCATCTGAATAACCTCTGGCTCAGAACCTAACCATCTATTGCTCCCACAAGGCACTCGTTCAGACAACTCTTTCCATCCATAATCATAATCTTGATTCATTCCCTCTTATCATCAATCATGGGGAAATACACATCAAGCACCTCGCACTCGGTGCGCGCCCATGAGGACACGACCTTACTTGAAAAAGCGTATAAAACGGACCCGCCGAGGCGCTCATCAAGCAGCGACAGCTCACGCTCATCAAGAAAAACTCGCTCCGACTCGCCGAGCCGATCAAGCTCGTCAAGCTATGTGGCGAGCCACACTCCACCAAAAGATGATCCGTGCGGTGTGCCTTGCTCTTGTTGTTATGGGTATAGGGCGTAGGGAATTGTAGGGAAGACTTGGGAAGTGACTATATTTTCCCACACAGCGGGTGCCGGCCTTAGCCGGTCTACAATTGTCCTACAAGATCAATGTACCATGAATCATCGGGTCATCTGGGTTACAATTGTATATTGGAGGGACTTTACCTATGCAATCAAGGGATGAGCATAGTCCTATCCCTCATAGTGTCTGATACAATATACCTTTCCATTACTCCCTTTTGAAACTCTCGTTACAGGCTTAGGTAATAGGGAATTTCTAAATATTGAGGGGCTTCGAGGTATCCATAGTAACTGCAGCAACCAAGGTTAGAGGTGTAAGGGTTGGAGGCGTCTATACTGGTGGTTGTAGGCATTGGCATCTACTCGTTCTTTTCTTAATGCTGTATTGTGAATCAAGTCATAATTATCAAAGTTTATGAGCTAATACATCTAGCTTCGTGATATTATGTATAGCGTGAGCGAACCTCGCTGCACTTAGATAATCGCTGTATTCTGAAGCTCTATCGTTTCCCTTATGCAAGCGCTAGTCTAGAAACCTTATATATCCATTGGGCCAGCCCATCTCTCTTAGCCTGCGCGCTATAGCCACATGATTGCGTAACTAGTTTCCGAAAGATCAATTTATAGCAGAGAAAACAAAAACCAACGCTCCTTGAATCTCATATACTCCTGCCCATGATGAAAAACAAACGCGAATATTATCAAGAATCAGCTCGCTACCTCCTAACCCTTCCCATAAATGCAAGCATATACGCCAAGATTAATGCTGGTAGCGTATTAAGCTCGTTTCTCAAAGAGCTGTTGATGATACAAAAGTCCCCATATCCTCTGCCAAGTCGGTATTACTCCACGGGGCTGGATTGAGGAGCGCTCTCGTTATCGATTACGCTCTTAAGGTAGGGATCGGTCTCGTAAAGGTTTTCGGTCATATCTTCCTGGGGGCTCTGGCTCTCGGCAGGCTCTCGCCTTTTCTTCCGCTCCTCAGAGAGCCCACGAGCTTTTTCTCTCCAAGGCTCCTTTTCCTCTTCCGACATGGCGTTCCATAGCCTGGAGACTTCGCCGGCTAGAAAGTCAAGAATTCAGTGCTGTGTCAAGAATATTTGGGTTATCTGTTTTCACTTACATATGTCTATTTGATGCTTACACTTCTCGTGTCTGGTGTAGTCTTGTCGGAACAGGAAAAAAGCATTCATAGGCTTCGGGTCGTGGCACTTCTGTCTCTTTGGTTTCGGCTGGCTATCCTGATCATCCACGTTTCCATAACCTGGATCGGTCCCGATATCCTGCCCAGCTATAGAGCCGACGGGATTCTAGCCCGTACTGGCGTCATTCTGCTGAGCATCATCTATCGGGGATTTCCGTTTCCTGGATTCGGAGGGATCGACATTGGTAAGATCTTGTACTGATTGTGATCGCAATGGGATAATTGGCTCGAAAGACTGAAGGACGTTCAAACCCTCATAGGTAACTTGACGTGCGACATCCTCACACCGTGTTAGATACCGCCCTCGTATGTTCCCGTGATTTGGGAAGTTCACGGGGCCTGACAAATTGCCGCTGTTCATCACGCTCATGGTAGTGGCGTTCGTAGTAGCTGGAATAGTCAAGTTCGTCCGTCCGACTCGGTCTTGAAGGGGGCGCCAGAGCATACGCAATCTGCTTCCCGGAAACCACGCGATGGAACAACCCGTTGCATGCTCTAATTCCTGTGGGTTTCCGAGGAACACCACATTTGGGTTTGAACTATCGGCAATGAATTCGGTTTCTTTTCGTGTGACAAACCTGTAATCCTCAAGTTAGCGATGGGCAAGAAAGGAAGAAAAAAAACCAGGCAATAGCAGTTCAATAGTCCGCGTATGCCACAGAGGGAAAAAAGAGTGGATACAACAAATGGTGATTGAGGATGACCAGTGTGAATAGAATTAACAGAGGGACCACTGATGGAGACGCGGATCGCTGGGCTAGGTGATGCTTATGCTCTTGTACAACCCTCCTTTCGAGAACATTATGACCCGCTAGAATAGAATATTCACAACGTTTGCGCTGTCGCTAGTCATAATACAGAGGTGCATGATCAGGCTTGTGCCATTGCAAGTCTGCATCGCCATACGACGCTTAACGACCACAGTACAGTTGGTGACGCGAAAGGACGCATAGTTACGTGATTACCAGAGAGCAGGTGAAACCAACAATGATGAGCAACTCGAACAGGTGCAGTGGTGTTGAAACAAAGACTGTTACAACTTTGAAGGGAGGATAAAGAATGAACTCACATGGAATGGTACAACAGCCATTTCTCTCCCACGTCCCACAGGCTGTTAAACTCCAACGCGGTTAATCGAACGGTCGTAGAGAAACTATTCATCTGGGTTGATAACCGTGCCCAGAGCGCCATCGCCATATCGGCCTGGTTATTGTACACGGCTGTCATTCTGGTAGAAGGGCAATGCAAGAATGAATGAGCAATGATTATGGCTGTGTTCGCTAGGAGCTGAGCCTTGGAGAGGATCCTCGCTGCGGTCGTATCGTGTAGTAGAGTCAGAATAATGTCAAGGGTTACTAATGAAGAGGAAGGGCGATCGATGGCGCAACTAGTTTCTGTGTTGTATGATGTGGGATACAAGGTATAGCGGGTGAGGAAAAGAATGGCGTGCAGGTGTGCAGGAGAGAAGTCAACTGGGATGGTGGACCAATCATTTATAATAGAATATTGTTGTAGGTGTTTGTACCTTCAATCTCCCTGGTGGGTCATCCGCAGTGAATCGCCTCTGTTATATATCAAGCCAAGGCGACCTTACTACTGTATTTATGTTGGTGTGCGCCTGTGTCTGTCAGGGTTACTGTGTAGCTGCTGACAAGGTAGTAAACGCGTTATAACGTAGACTACGCGTAGGGATGTGAGCTTACGTGCAAGTTGTGTTACGTACGCCACGAGGTATCCAAGCAACCGGTAAAAAGAAATTATGAGATTTCTCTGTTTTTTGTAGGGAGACCAGCCCCGTGTATAAGTGCAAGGTGCACGTACCTTCAATGAATTAGCTACCTAGAAGCAGGATTCAAAATCACATGTCCCTCGACGAAGATATGTCGGAAATGGAAGTGTGTAATACAGCTAGCTATATGCATAATTGGTGGTGATAGAGCCAGACTTAATGTAGAATATCATAATACGGCTAAGATTTTATTCCTAAATGAAGGCCAACATGAGGCAAAGAATAGACTCAGTTGATTTTAAGCGACGAGAGTATCAATAAAAACTGCTGTTGGTGTTTGTGGCTGCTAGTGATTGCTTAAGGGGTTTGCCTATGAGCAATCGGGCAAGGTCCTGTTTATTGGTGAATAGCTTCTTCATGTAAATTGTCAAATGCCCTTGACCCCTGGTACAACTCCACCTCCCAGTATCAAGCCAAGCAAGCTTAAGATTCATGGAGAGTGATAGCACCATCTCAACCTTACAAGAGTGTCAAAAAGGTACAGAAAACAAAGACTTTAACTATAACATTATCAACGATATTTCCCGCAACCGGCTCCATCCAATATTTTGAAGTGCTGTCACTATTTCTGTCTCGCTGGCTTGGAGGAAGCTAGAACATGAGGTAGATTGGATTCGCCCTATATATTCACATTCATAAAACCTGTCATGATCCAGTAGTGCCTTTTACGAAATGCGGATTTATAAGTTCTGGTAAGTTCGGGGATCTATAGTAATACTAGAGTCCACAATGGCCTATAGCTCAAATTCGATAATTGACTCTGTTACGGATACGCAGCTGCCTCCTTGATATTAGGCAAAGAGCCAACGCTTGCATTCCACAATCCCTCGGAAATCATTAGGCTTCATCCTTGAAGGAAATCTCTATGTGTAATTTCGCAAGAGACCTATGACCCTTCGTGTTAATCTGACTTGACTTAAACATTCTAGCTCCGATATTACCGGATTTATTTCAAGTTATCCGGTACGAAACTTGGTGTAGGATCGCGGAAATGAAGAATGGGAAAGGAAAAGTTGTAATTAACTGTTCAGTGAATAGCCGAACAAAATCTTGGGACTAGATGTTGGCAAGTATAGGATAGTACTTGCATTGTTTAAGTGCCTCCATCTTTTCCGGAAACTCGACAATATCTTAATTACATTCTATGCCCGTTAAAATCGCCTGTAGGTTTTTTTTGTCGATAGCTTGTTAAATGGTTTGTTCTACGATACTGCATTTACAGTAGCCTTCTTGCGGATATAGCCGTCTCTGTCTTACCCTGCACCTAGCTGCCAGGCATCCCTTGAGGACATCATGGGCTTCTCGTTCGAACCACTGCGAATGTTAACGGGTCGTGTCCAAGCGCAAGTTTTACCACATGGTCAGCTATTTTGAAGGCAAGAGTATATTAGTCGACCAAACTCCACCCAGTTACTAGAATATCAATACCAACACTGTCAGGACTCTAAACCTAAGGTAGGCAATAGACACTTGTTGTTGTGCGAAGGGCTCTAAATACTTTTGTAGACGTTATTTTGCTATATACAGCAATTTTTTTGTTCTGTGCTTGCCTCGTGACAAACACCTTACTAATAATAGCCTATCGTCTCTTCTATCATACGACCACCTTTGACTCTATTAATGTCTACGTACGCCTGATCCTGCCCAGACTTCATCCACTGAGGAAATCACCGTATAATCAGGTAAACCCGAGATAATGTGAAGGAGCAGCTACTATGGTCATCGTTGAAACGTTTGATGTGCAGTCATCTGTTTGTTGAGCTGTGTTCCGCACCTTTTCTGTAATGGTATGGATCCTCCCTGCCCGCCACCCCCTTCATCCGCTGTCGGGCCCTTAGTAGCCTAAGCCGCGGTTAGTGTCAAAATCCTTCAGATGCTTTCTAGGGAATAATATGTTTTAATACCACCACATCGGGTTTGCGATTTGTGAGGGCGACTCTTAATGATCGGCCAATCCATGGAACCTTCTGGTAAATATGTTTGCAGTCGCCCTACAGTAGACCTAAAAGCGACAGGCTCACCGAGGACTACTAGGACCAGCTTGAAGGTAACTTGTTTGCACAACGTGTTGACCGGGTGACGCTCGAACGACGATTTTTCATTTCGGAAAAAGGCTGTATAAGCCTCGCTCCCGAAAACACGAGCCCGGACGACATGATATGTATGTACTTGCCGGCGGACGTTTACAATTCATTCTACGGACGAAGACAGGACTGCGGGAGGCAAGTGGTAGCTTAAATTCCAAGAATGTCTGCACGATAATCGGGGATGCTTACCTGCATGGGATAATGGATGGAAAGGCCGTTAGAAAGATCGATGAAGGGAATGAGAGCTTTCAAACTTTCAAACTAGTTTAACTTATCAAAAGGTATTATCTATTAACAATCACTTCAGAAATAGCTGGGCCGGTTTTCATATCCACTTGACAATTCTATTCCAATGAAGAAGTGGTCTCGCGCTAAATGGCTCGTGAGTGATTATTCTCTTCATCACCTGATGTTCTGCCGACACAATGGCAGTTAATGTGAGCGAGGTTCTCGTGCCTGGGCGGACCGTGTTTGTTCTTGGAAGTAGTAGGCCCGTCTGAACGAGAAAGCGAGAAGATCAGGGAGCTCAGTCTATACAAGCCTACTCAAGTGTCACACGGCTACAGCTGTATATATTCCGCCAGCTGCCGCGGACCTGTTAAGACATGGCAAAAGCCACCGCCGATACCGCAGTCTAGATTAGGTCAGGCGGTCAACATATTCATCCCTAGATTCCTGGGTATAAGTAATTGCGAAAGGCGCGTGCCCGCGAAAAGGAAACTTAAACCTTAAGGACCCTTTAGACCCAAAGAGAATTATTAGTTGAATAGAGCATCATATTGTTCCAAGCCCTTTAGTATAGCCCTTGTCACATCAAGTTGTTTGACTATGTATACTTTGTCTAGATTTTTCAACTTATTTATCGTATTTGGGATGAGCGTACGTCTTTACGGTAATGGTATCATTAAAATTAAGAACACATATACAAACGTTATTTGCGAAGCAGAAAATTTGTTATTTCGTGTGTTCTGCACAGGCGTCTGTGCGGCAGGGTATTACCTGTTCATTCATTTCTCTTGTTCTATACGGAGTAGCGATGGTATACGTATATTGAAGTAGCGTGAGTGGCACTGTTACTAGCCTGGCTAATGTAAAAAGGGCTTTTCTCACGTATCCGATATAAGGGCGGTCGCCGGTGGAGGATTCAAAAGAACTTCGCCTGCGTGCTCAGTTTACTGCTTGGTTTTTTGACGGTTCTTCGTTGATATTCTACGAGACCAGTTCAGAGAAATTAAGTTCTATTGTATCAAATGGTTTATCATTGAATATGATAAGATTTTCTGGTTTCGGATACGTGACATTCAGATTACCACCTTAACCGGGATTCAGGGGTAGTTTATGTTTCGCTTCTTTGGCCACTTTGGGTTTTATGATTCCTCGAGCTGCTTAGGGTGGTAGCCGTCTAGTTGATAATCAAAATACAATCCTAAAGAGACGATATGTCTATGTTCCGAAGCTAGTATTAAAAAAGTTGTCCTCACGCGACGAAAGTTCGCATTGGCAATAACTTTGATTGGACTGTTCATCAAAGATTGTATTTAATCTAGAGCCTTTGCTACGAGGCATTGATTTCAGCAAGTATCAAAACATACATATATGAACTCAGGGTCCGTCTCTATCATAATTGGGGGGGGGGGGTACTATAAGGGCATTATGCTTAGAACAAAAGAACATCTGAGCGCCTAAGAATCGTGTAGCAATCTTTCGTTTCGTTAAAAAATCTTCGAAAAAGTTGGAGTATTCTGCCGCCAAGACTTATCCGCACACCGAACACGAGATGCGATAAAGAACCACGGGCATAATGACAGAGCAAGGTTATCGGCGCGATTGAACGTGCGGTTTGACAGATTGGAGAGGGGCCGAGTACGCCATGCGCATCATAGCACGTTGTCCTAGGGTCGAGTCGATTCACACCGCTGAATCTTGGTCAGTTTTATTCCGTAGTTCAATAGGTGCTACCCCAAGACATGGCAAGTATTCTTATTGGTCGCTTCCGCACAATACAGTATTGCCCGTGTAGTCAAATCTTACGCTTCAACGCGAGTAATAACGATAAACATCTCTGTTACGGGCTGGGCACCTAAAGCGCCAGCGAATTGAATGCAGGAACAGTAACTCAAAACATAATCTCAACCTCTAGAAGTTTGGTTGTCTTCTACGATCAGCAACTTGGCAGGCCAGCTTGTTTCCAAATCATTCACAGCCTGCCAAAGTTATGCATTTACGCAGAGCTCACCAAGCCAATAATTGGTCAGCACCAGTGGTGTATGTTTGATACCAAGACAACGGCTGACATACCCCGGTGTTCGTCTGCTACCCCATCTCCGAACACAAAGTGTACAGTAGGTAGGTACCGGCAATGCTGGATAGTGTAGTTATTAAGCGAACTGCAGCTGGTTCCAGGCTAGTGGTGTGCGGCTCCTTCACGGCATAACGCGCCTGGCCATGCTCATGCATGTGTGTGATGCCTCTAAACTCAAATAGAACCCACGAGATTATCGCGTTGTGGAGACGATCGACCTGGGACGGGAATACATTGATTCTATACACCTGTATGTGAGAATTCATCATGACCCATCTCACTCGTACGAGCGCATTTCAATTTCGCACACAGTTATGCAGCTCAGACCACTTACGCGACCCTTTTTGCTGTCAGTTGCGGCAGCCCGGTTGCGTCTTCCAATTTGGGGGACACTTCAGCCGCATCGTTGGATACGCTAAGAAGCTATTACACACGCACGCAGCAATGGTCAGTATGTCAACCAGGGAGGTGAAAACCTCTACCTACAATGCAGGTAAGTACCATAAGACTCCCACATTAGCAATAAGATAACTATGGTATGTACATCACATCGACGCGCTAGTATTAGTGGCGCCAAGTGAATCGACATTTCAAATGGCATGCAAGCCAAGACCATTTGCCTGATCTCACGCCACAGTGACGAGAATGTTGTACAGTAGTGTAGATGGACAGTACTCCGGATTGCCACCAGAGCCAGGGTTCAATATTGTATTGAGAAATACCAAAAAGACTCAGGTAAATTTTGTGACGGAAGTTACGCGCACGACGGAAGAAAAGACAAAATAAACGTGGTAGACGAACGGGATGGCAGAACTAGCAGAGAATAAGCATCTACCAAGGCTTGGAACATTCTCGGGCGTTGCCGCTGTGCTACTCCACAGAGCTAAGTTTTCCAGAATATAATCTGACTTGACGCTATAGACTGGCTAAGCAGCATCGTGTAATCGTATAATTGAAAGCCAAGCCGTATTTGCGCTTAGTCAATTGTTGCCAAGATGTAATCACCCAAACCAAGAAAGACTAACCCCGCGTAATCCGGAAATTCCATATCATTTAAAAATGAGATCAACAAAGTATCTGAAATCATGGATGAACCGAACATGGGTGATAGATCGGTTGACAAACCGAGGCTGCCTAACACTCATCAGGTCAATCGAGATGTTAATGCGCAAGTTTTAATGATGGGAGCATCATACTATAAAAACTGCAAGTCCCCGTGGCTTTGGTGATCTAGATAGCCTCTCGACTCATCCCTTTCAGCGTCTCACGATCCTTGTGTATCTCTTCTCAACCAGGCTACCAGCAAAATGAAGGTCAACAGCATCATCTCAGTCCTTGCGCTTAGCGCCACTGCTTTTGCTTCTCCTAAGCCCAAGGGCCACAAGCACCTCCCTACCACCACCATCGCTGGTGTCGAGGTTGTCGATACACAAATCGTCCGTGATGCCCACGACCTGATCAAGAAGTTCCCCGACTTCTTGTACTGGCACTCTCTGCGCACATGGCTTCTCGGTGCCGCTACAATCAACGCCAACGAGACTCTTAAGGCTCAGGTTGACCTTGAGGCCCATGCCTTGGGCACGATCCTCCACGATCTAGGTTGGGACAGTATGTACTCCAATTAACAGAATCCAATATCTATATCCAGCTGTAGCTAACTTTCTACCCTACAGTGTCCCCTGATTCTCCCTGGGTCACTCAGTAAGCTACCCCTATTCCAGCCGTTACACGTCTGGGCTTGACGATTTCGTCCTGGACCAAACCCAATTACAAAGAAACAAATTTCTTACGCCTAACATTCCCCACATGCCATACTAATCATCTGATAAATAGTGAGAATCGTTTCGAGGTCGACGGTGCTCTAGGCGCCGTGAGATTCATCAAGGAGCACAAGTCCTACAAGTCCTGCGTATGGACCGATGCCCGCCTTGAGCGCATCTTTGATGGCATTGCCCTTCACGGTACTGTGGGCATTCATCCTTTCAAGAACATCGACACCAAATGGATCACGGCCAGTGTCGGCTTTGATGGTGTTAACTTCCAGCCCCCGGAGGTCCCTGCGGATAAGTTCGATAGCGTTGTCGCTGCGTACCCCAAGGAAAGCTTCCAGAAGGGTGCTATCGATACTTTCACATGGATGGCTGCCACTAAGCCTGATGCTACCTACAACACTTTCATCGAGCCCTTCGGAACCGCTTATGTTCCTGGATACAACGCTACCGGCCACCGCTCGTTTGACCGCATCGTTGCCGGTTACACTCAGTAAAATTATGGATTCCCCCGCATCACCAAGTATATACTCGAGTTGGATGTTGGTCATCTCTCGCATGAAAAATAGATATGAGATAATGTTTATAGATCAATGTCAACGATACCACCCATTGATTCTTAATCGGAAGCTGTTGCGAATCATTTTCTGTGCTGTATAAGCGTTATGTCTCAGTATGAAGTCAAATCTCCTAAATAGAAGCCTCTTTCTGTCACAGATAGATGAATAAACACAGATATCAATTAGTAAGGAACCGGGTAGACTATGATCCAAGTGATCTCCAGTATACATAACTTGTCTGTATGAAGTACAGATAAGCCATGTGCCACTGGAATCTAATCCGCGGATCGTCTGAAGACACTGCTGGTGATCGCATCCAGAGAGTGCATTAGTTCACTTCCTATATAGGACCCATATATCCGCGAGACTTCCCAAGCCTCCCTTTTTGTATGAAGATTCCTCAGCACTTCCAGCCGCCCGTCATAGTCTGAATATAGCCCCAAAGACTTAATCGCCAGTCTGCATGTCCCAATTGTATGAGACATGACATTTTAATGTTGCTACGAAAATTATCTTTTTAGATGAGGTTAGGATTCCCAGCTTTGTCCTGCGCTCTCGAGCCCCTCGGCACCCCGATAAAGTGACCCAACGTCGCAAATAGTTATACCGAGTAATTAAACATAACAATTTGGAGTGAACGTATAATATAACGTCTCCAAAACTTATTCCGGAATATGGATGCGCTTCCCGTGAAAGTTCAAGTATTAGACAATAACTCGGATTAGCGAAGCAAGAAATCATTATTCTTAGTTTATTGTTCATGCCTTCTTTCGAAGGCCCATCTGCCGGTTCGAAAACATACATCCAACTTTATTCTTAAGTTTCGATTGTCAAAGTATTAGCTCAATTTTTTCCTAGTTCGGTAAATAAATTTGTAGAACTTGAACTTGTGTTTCTTGTAAGTAATTATGAGTCTGTATCTACTAACAAGTTCTCCATGAAGATAGATTTCCGCTCTATAAATGATTAAGGATATCTGGGAAGCTAGCTAATGGTGATCCATAAAGCTACTTACACAACTTCTTCTCTAGACTCTCAGTATCAAGTTACAACCACAGAAGAAAAAGGATTCTTAGTCGCAACTTTGATATATATCATAAGTCCTCATCGACCACTCCTATCTCTTTTTCATGTATCTACTATATTACTGTAACTGCAATATGTAATCGAACCATCAAGTTATACGTACACTATAAAAAGATTTAACATGGCTCAACGGGTTTATGTAACAAGGTCTTGGTATCTAGGGCTTGGAAAGGGGTCTTCAATATTGCAATAATCTTCTTGGGCGTTAAGGAGGCCATACAAGTCTGGCTTTTTCCCTTCAGCCCTCGCGGCGAACCTAGGTCTATATACACGAACAGCCTCGCGCTTGCTTTCTTCAGTAATTCAGGTCCTGTTCCACAGCATCGAACAAACACGAGTATTCCGAATATTTCAAACCCCGAATAGTTCGATCGCCAAATTGCGCATTGGTTACACGATGTTGCCGACCTCAGCCACCGGAAGTTGCTTGTGGCTGGCCCGTGTGACAGTTTATTTGAACAGTAAAGTAACACTGAACGTGTATTTAATATTTCCAACTTAAATGGAACAGCTTTTTACTAACGTTACGATTTTTAGGATCTTTCGGGGACTTTGAAAGTAGTTGTGTTATACGAGACGAGAATGAAATGCTATAGATTAACATAACCATAGTATAGGCTTCGTGTTTTTCTACCAGCGGACATCGCTAAAGCAATACGGAATGACATATTAGATAATAAACCGGCCCGTTATCTGCTCCCAGCATGTTCTGCATAGCGGGACTTAGACTGGGATGGGGTAGGAATTTGTCAAGTTATCGATGAACCATAACATACACCGCGCATGTAATAATTGGAAAGCTTTGCCTGACCTTAGGAAGGCAGAGCTTGAGAAGTTCATATCCGGGACCCCCTCGAACTTTAAAAGTGTTTGCAGCCCTCTAGTTGGTCAGTTCACTAATAAAGAATCAACCACAACTCTAAATTTAGAGTTCGTGGCTTGCGTACTCAAGCTTTTGGTCAGCGATCTATAGCGTGTTGAAGCCTCTGAAGAGCTTTTGGGATGGTCGAGGAAGGACCTCGAAAGGGCGAAGGGGTAATACGACCTCGATTTACAGCGTATTTAAAAACAAAGCTTGGCCGGCAAAGCTTTCTTTTTAGTGACAGCTTGCTTGGCACTACCGGGCATTTTACAATGTGATAATGATTTCACCGTGTAAGTCAAAATCCGACAAAGTAGCCTTGACATTCCTTTGATAGTTATTAAGCCATTCCGTTTCCTGCCTCATTATTAATATAGATACGGATATGGTCCCCGCTCTTCTAAGTCAATTCGCTCAGCCTCGTTCTCCTGATCCTTTCAAACATGCCACTGCAGTTTGGAACACCCCATCTCAATACAAGAAGGTTGTATAAGCCAGGCGTGATAGTTCTAGACAGTTGTTTCCTCATTTCATTCTATGACACGATCACGGGGATTTTAGGGAGTTTCACTCGAGCTGTCACCCTGGCCCCACAGAACAAGGTTATGTAGGCTCCATGTCAACAAATAAATAAACATTAGAAAATCCGAGCTACGCATCTGTCCATGCTCAGCGACCACAAACATCATGGCTCGGGTTACGGATCTACCATGCGAGGTGATCATTGCTGTGTTCAAGCAACTGAATCGCATTCGGTTTCTTCTTTCTTGCCTTCTCACATGCCGGCACTTCTACTACTCATACAAGGCAAATCCCCGCTTGGCTATCGAAATCATAAAGCAACAAGTCGGACCGGCTTTGCTTACCTATTCTATCGCAGCCCAGGAAGCATCACGCTCACCCAGCCCACATGTGCGCCTATCAGCAACAAAGCTACTCGAAACTCTACGCAATAAGCCGGACATCCTGATCGATCGACTACGTGACTATCCGCTGGTAGCACTGGTACAACTTGGACACATGCACGACCTGGTCGAGAAATATGCAAATGAGTTTGCAGCAGAAGCTTGGAGATATACCAACGAGCCCTTGCTCCAACCAAGTGACCGATTTCCTTTCAGTGATCGACTCTCTCTTTCCCCAACGGAACAATTCCGCTTCTACCGCGCCTTCTATCGTGTCGAGTTATATTTCAGACTTTTTCGCGACGATAACACCCGGACACTAATTGACCAGTTCTTTTCCGGCCATTCGCCCTGGGAAAATGAGCAACTTGCTTGTATTAACAAGTATCTTTGTCAAAAATACTACCCAGGTTAGTTGCATCATAATCTCTCCAGTGAACCCTCAAGATTCTAATTTGTTTATATATTAGAGCTCATATCTTGGAAGACATGGTCCGAATCCATTGGTTTGACCCATTCCGCACCACATGGTACGTGGTATAGCCTTCGCACAGACTACTGGGTAAATATCGATGACATCTGAAATTATGATAACTCTTGCTAACGTTAGTGCACAGGTTTCAAAAGGCCTCGACCTTATTAATCAGCTCGAAAATACAACTTCACGCAAAGAACAGCAGTCTTTATTGACAGCAGGCTATAGATATAGCTCTTATTTTCGCCACCCTGACATACGATATTACAGCGCTATGCAGAGTGCAACCGCCGCCGATTATTATGAGAGAGGAGGTTCGCTGACGGCCCTATATAAAGATAAAGAAGACAGTGATATAGGACCACTCACTGCCTGGAAAGAGACCATCACGTGGGCTGGTGAAACATGGATTGCTGAGAACAAAGCTAATCGATTATACGCCTACGTCTTGTGGGACTTGACTCGTATCCAAAAATACGACATGCTCAATTTTTTTCTGGTAAACCAGGGAGAAACTGGTGAACAAAGTCCTTATATCTCGATAATGAATGCTGGTTCGAGAAAATCTCACTCGATTCATTAGTTGGTTGCGGTGGTATGGGGTATCGTTCGGAGTAGGAGTTGACAAAACGGTGACCCACTGACTCTGAGATGAGGGCAGCCGTGAGTGTCAGGATCTGGAGGGCTGCCTAGACCCCTTTGTCCTGATTGTTCAATACTACGAAGATCATGGGAAAGTAAATACAATTAGAAAGTTCAAGGGGTAGAATGTGGTTTATTATCATTTTGCTAAATTGTTGGCTATTTTTGACATAGAGACGTGACCAATCTTTGAGACAAGGTCCATGGTCTACATCGCATTCACATAGTGCGAACCTAGTCGTCATAATCATGAGTGCCTTTGTTAGTTTAATGTAGTGAATGGGTTGAGAGTGTCCCAGGCTCACTTTTCAATTTACCTATTACAGTAGAACGATATAATTACATCATGTATTAACGTTGGATATTCAAGTGACTTGGGGGGCTTACCTACCCCTGAGCCAAGGGGTAAATTCGACTACGCATCCAAGACCAGTGAATGTCAATAGATTCAATTAAGAACCGATTGGTCAAATATAACGCAGAATAAATCAAGCAGATGATATAGAAAAACCAACGAAAAACGAGATAAAGGACCAAAAGTGTTGTAGGTGGCCGAGTTGCGAGCATCCTTCCCCGCCGTGACCCCTTAATGACCCCTTTATTGGTTAAGTCTGTATTTGACTACCCGCACCGGCTCCGATATCAATTGCCGTAGGCACCATAGTTAGCAGCGGAAGACTAGATAGATGATGCTTTTCTTCCTTTGTGGGAGAGATGGATGGAGTTAGGCGGCTCGGACAACTAGCGTGCTTAAATGTCCGAGGAGAACGCCAAGGGTTGGCTATGGATCGAAATAACCCCACCAGCTTATTCAGTCAAGCTTTTTGGGATACGCGTATTCAACACATCACAACTTCAAAAGTGATGGAGCTGGTGTAGTCTGAATCATGGCGATAGCTAATAATCTGCAGGGACGGAGAATTTCTAGTCTGCTTAAGTCCGTAACTTTACGATGAAGGTCAGCTCGATCAGACTTGTAAGATGTGTTCTCACAAGTATAAATGTACCATGGTCGAACCGTCTCTGATCGCTTGTGCCCGGCATCTCACTCACAAGCATCATACCATCGTCACCGTATCAATTAGTCTACATCTATAACTCTATCAAGATGGCCACCGAACACGTTCTCCTCGGCGCAGCTGCCAAGTTCCCAGTCAACTCAACCTCTCCCATCATCTCATTCACACCTGTGATCATATCCAGCCCCGGCCGTCCTGCAGAATTGCAAGTTCGTGTGACAGCACCTACCACCGGCGATGCGTTGCCGATAATTCTCCTGTCTCACGGCCACGGGCCAAGCAACTGGCTGTCGTCCCTTCAGGGTTATGCCCCTCTCGCCGAGTTCTGGGCCAAGCATGGCTTCGTGGTGATCCAGCCCACCCACCTATCCTCCCGAACGTTCAACCTACCAAGCTCGCAAGGCGATGAAATGCACTGGAAGTCACGACCGGAAGACATGATCCAGATTCTGGATCAGCTTGATCACATCGAGACGGTTGTGCCTGGCTTGAAGGGGCGTCTCGACAGAAGCAAAATTGCGGGTGTGGGCCATTCGTTCGGTACTCTAACCGTAAGCCTCCTTCTCGGCGCGAAGAACACTGATCCCCGTGACGGGGCGGTGTTCAGTCCATTCGAGGGACGCATCAAAGCCGGTATTCTCTTCGGTGGTCTCGGAAATGGCGGCGCGGACATGTCTGAGAACGGACGCAAGATGCTTCCATTCTATGGCACCGACTTCAGTACAATGCATGCGCCTACCCTAGTCGTTGGTGGTGAGGACGACATTGGCCCCCATTTGACTGTTCGTGGAGCCGACTGGCACTGGGATGCGTATACGCTCGGCCCTGGCCCGAAGGACTTGCTGAAGGTGAAGGGTGGGCGCCATGGTTTTGGTGGTATTAGTGGATGGGATGCCAAGGAGACGCAGGATGAGAGTCCGCAGATGCTTGGGTTCGTACAGAGGATGTCGTTGGCTTACTTGAGGAGCCAGCTTTATGAAGGAGATGACTCGTGGAAGAGGGCGTGTGAGGTCCTGGCTGGATTGAATGAACTCGGATCTGTTGAAAGCAAGTCTTAGCGGAGCTAGACCGATTGAGCACATCCTACTTTATGTTTCGTTATCCTCATGTCGGCTAGCTGCCCACTTCTTGAGAAGGCATTCATACGATTGGAGAAACTGACAATCGTGGTGTACTGCTAGCTTCCATACGCTTATTCAGTTGTTCTGCATCAATTAAATACTAACTACATGTACCGTAAATTCCTTAACCACTGAAGAATTGGGATATCCCTGAGAACTTACAAATATGAGTATGTATTTAAATTATACATTGAGGAACAAGTTACAATAATAAATATATGTAGCTTGGTAAGGAGTGATCAGATTGACTGAGGGTATCTTACCCCTGCTTATCTGAGAGCCCGTGCACTGGTACTTAATCTTACACACATATTACCATTTAGAAGCTACCTTCGATTTATTTACTTTAAAAAAAAAAAAAAAAACTCTTTAACTTTCGGAGAGTATATGAAGAAGTAAATATGTTTCTATATTTGTCGTCTACTAGGCTCACGAAGCTCTCCGGTCCTCTCCGAGCCCCGGTGCTAGCCGATAATAGCCCACTCGGGTGCAGCCAATGGCGAAACGTCAAAAAAGTGGTTGGCTAATCCGGTCTTAATTGCTTATCGTTACTCAACATTCTTCTTGTATATGAACAAGAGAGGGCTGGTAGCTACCAGCACAGCAAATCGCACAAGAGACAAGAAGCAAGATGGCCTCAACCCCGGCAACAATACAGCGCATACGCGCCCCGCTCCAGCGAGCCATCTCCGAGTCGATGAGAAGGAGTGCCGCCACCTCGCGCTCATATGCCACCATTCCCACCAGCACCACCGAGCCACCATCATCATCATCATCGTCATCGCACAAAGCCACGGCCCGCAGGCCCACATACTTCAAAGACACATCACTCGGATCGCTAGATGACTTCCTGCCCTCGAGTGCCGCACCTCTGCCGCCCAGCGATGCCTACACCCTGCGCACCGCCGAGGTCGGGCCCGCCTCCAACCGCCGCACCATCACACGCCTGCCCGAGTGGCTGAAGACGCCCATCCCCGCTGGTAACGATAATTATAAGCAGATCAAGAAGGACCTGCGTGGCCTGGGTCTGCACACCGTCTGTGAGGAGGCCCGCTGCCCCAACATCTCCGAATGCTGGGGTGGCAGCAACAAGAATGCTGCCACCGCCACCATCATGCTGATGGGCGACACCTGTACCCGCGGCTGCCGCTTCTGCAGCGTCAAGACGAACCGGAACCCGGCCCCGCTTGACCCTCACGAGCCCGAGAACACCGCCGAGGCCCTCGCGCGCTGGGGCCTGGGCTACGTCGTTTTGACCAACGTCGACCGCGACGACTTGCCTGATGGCGGCGCTCACCACTACGCCGAGACCATCCGCCGCATCAAGGCTAAGAAGCCTAGTCTTCTCGTTGAGGCTCTGACCGGCGACTTCATGGGAAATATGGACATGGTCAAGATCGTCGCCGAAAGCGGTCTTGATGTCTATGCCCACAATGTTGAGACCGTCGAGGCCCTGACCCCCTACGTGCGGGACCGCCGCGCCACCTTTAGGCAGAGTCTGGCTGTTCTGGAGCACGTCAAGAAGGTGAAGGGCCCCGACGGCATCATCACCAAGACTAGTCTGATGCTCGGTCTGGGGGAGCAAGAAGAGGAAATCATGGACGCACTGCGGGAACTCCGCAAGGTCGGCGTGGACGTCGTCACTTTCGGTCAGTATATGCGACCCACGAAGCGCCATCTCAAAGTCGAGAAATATGTCACGCCCGCCGAGTTCGAGATGTGGCGCCAGCGCGCTATGGATATGGGCTTCCTCTACGTCGCGAGCGGACCGCTCGTCAGGAGTAGCTACAAGGCCGGCGAGGCCTTTATTGAGAACGTGCTGAGGAAGCGTGCTGGAGACAAGGCACCTGCTGGGCTCAGCGGAAAGTTAGAAGATGCTGCTGTTGTCGAGGAGATAATGAAGACCGGGTCAGCTTAAGCGTGTTCAAGCATCGAAACGCTATATATCTATGTATAAAGCTCAGGTTGGTTATTACTGTACAATTTTTACATCGTGGGATAACTAGACTGGGAGCATCAGAGACTCCCATTGGAGAGTGTTTTTTTCAACGGCATGGCTGGCGCAAAGGAATCCTTTCAACTAGGATGGTAGGGCAGACGCATGATTAAATGAGCCACTACATTCTGTTTTCACAATTACTCGCTCGTGTTTATCATCCATTACTCGTGCTCATCAACCTCTCACCGTTCATAGCCTCGACACGACTAGTAGAGTTAAGCTGACTGTGCGCAATTTACATTACACAGTACGCGTGCCGGTATGTCCCCTGTATCATATAGTGCATCAAAAGTAGTGAGGACATGATGAAATCTACTCAATCTACTACCCGAGAAGAAGGTTTCGGTATGCGGTCATAGTGTGCGGGGAGCGCCGCGGAAACTCTATGACCCCCTAAGGTCCTCAGTGAAGAGGGAAGGGTCTGTACGATGTCCCTACAATCATGATACGATAGGCATATTTCTAAAGTCTTATTTATATGGTAATTAGTGATGGAGTGTCAAGAGTTTCCTTTTGCGCGAGAAAGCGCAGCTTCTCCGCCATCCCAGTACCTAAAACTACGGCAAACTTGTCCTGTGTCGAAGGTCAAGCTCCCCAGCGGCAACCATGCATGGCTCTTGACAACGCACGAGGACATCCGGACCGCGCTATCGTCGGACAAGGTATCAGCAGACCCTCGAACTCCGGGATATCCGCTAGCTACCGGAAATAACCCGAAGCCCACGATCGTGACACTCGACGACCCGGAACATTCTCGTCTTCGAAAAGCCCTAGATACCGAATTCTCGTCCGAGGCTGTGGACGGATTACGTCTTTTGATCCATGGCGTCGTAGACGCTGCTCTCGATGACATCGATAAGCGATTTGTTGAGAACCACGAACCGTTCGACCTGATTGAGGAATTCGCGGCGCCAGTTCCTACGAGGATTATTTGTAAGATTGTGGGAATCCCGGCTTCGGATGTCGAGTGGTTGGCGCAGGATACCTCGCTGTGCACACGCGACGCGGTCGATGAAGAGGAAAAGACGCTCATGAGATATCTTGGCGGACTTGTGGATTGTCGGATTAGTAGGACTGATGAGAGTTATGGGGAGGATAGACGGGAAGATACATATGAAAATAAGGGGAAGGGGGAGGAGAAGGGAAAGGTGCATGAAGGTCTGATTTCTAAGCTTGTGCGCTTGTGGCATGATACTGGGAACTTCACCAGAGATGAGGTGGTATCGCTCGTTTATGTTGTCCTCACGGCGGGCAATACGGCGCTGCTTAATAGTATTGGTCTGGGCGTGTTGTCGCTTTTTGAAAATGAAGAGCAGTGGCATAAGGTCAGGCGGAATCCGCTTGCTTTTGGTCCGGGTCTGGCGGCTGAGTGTTTGCGGTTTAATACGACTTCGGCCCTTGATTGTCGGCGTGCTGTGGTTGGCGATCTTGTGGTGCGTGGGAAAACTATTAGAAAGGGGGAGGGCGGTAAGTTGTCCTGTCTCTGAACTGTTTTCTTCTCTTTCTAGCGACGTTTAGAGTACGAGCTTTCCTTTCTACGCTGAGACTGTGTGCAAAGACTCTTAACATTTACGCCCAGCGTAGCTATAACTGACTCTATTTTTCTAGTCATCTGCGCCCTGCAATCCGCAGACCGCGATGAGGCCGTTACGGAAAAGCCCGATGTATTCGATGTCAGCCGCAAGTATCCAGCTGAAGACCTGCTGGGTTTCGGGTACGGCACTCATCGATGTATCGGCGAACATCTAGCGAAGGCGACGCTCGAGATCGCGCTTGCGACTTTGTTTGCGAGATTCCCGGGCTTGAAATTACATGGGCATGTTGATGATGTCGAGTTCACGGCTCCGACTGAGAATATTGGCGTGGTTAAGTTGCCGGTCATTGTCGATGATCATGTGCAGCTGCATCGTATTATCATGCCTGATTGAAATGAGATATTCGTGCGAGGGTTTCGCTACCTAGCTTCCATCTAGTCTAGTTTATTCTGTCTGGGTCGTGTATTCCGGAACAGGCCGGTCTATAGGTTCTATCTAGCTGCTCTATGCACTACCTTTAGGTCGTGTACTCGTCTTTTCATGTCTGTCTACCTCAGGGGCTTCCTTATATTACATCTACTCTAAAAGCAGCCCTCTCATGGTCCTCATCTTGAAAACACTCTTAAAATTGCTAGCAAAGCATCGGTTTGGTTCTCATTCGGTCTGATAATCCTCAGATCTTCCAGATCTTGGCAGCTTCGAGACCCTCTGCAAATGCACCAAGCTTGCCATCAATAGCGAAGCCTTTGGTCTCCAGCCGTCTGCACTCCTCGTACAGATCTTTGAACGGAACCCAGAAACACTCGATGAACTCGCCGTCCTCTAGTTGTGGTTTTGGGGTCTGGTTTTCTGCTTTGGTGGCGTCGACCTTGAGTTGAATCATGAATGTGGTTGAGCTGAGATGAGTCAGTTATGTGGTCAATCAAGCGTAAAGAGTCAAATGCATGAGGCATGAAAAACCGTATTTACCTCGAAGATGCCGGAGCTAGCGTAATTGTGGCTGGTTAGCATATGAAGTGCTTGATATGCGTGGTGATTGTACTAACAGCTCCAGAACATGGGCCGCTGACCCGCACGCTCATGCACGACTTCGCCCACGTAGCCCGTCTCCTCTCTCAGCTCGCGCAGAGCAGCCTCCTCCACAGTCTCGCCCTCATCGACAAGACCTGCCGGAAACTCGACGACGAGCTTTCCTGCGGGGGCCCGGAATTGTTTCTCTAGCAGGAGCTCTGCGCCTGTAGGCAGCTCGCGGACCGCGAGCATCTGCACGGCATCGACGGCACTGGTTTTGGGCCGCGTTGGACGTCTTGTTCCCTCCCATGTGCGGACTTGTCCATTCTGGTCTTCATAGGTGATCCTAATGCGCATGAATTAGTAATAGTTTTGTAGTACTCTTTGCGCATGCTCACTTTACTAGGTTGATCCATCTTGCATCCTTGTTTTCCTGTGTTCAGTCCAATGACTTTATGTCAGCGGGCCGGCTTACGGCTTTCGGCCCGTTCCAGATATCCACGTACAAGGAGCTCTGTGGAAATGACCTTCGCCACATTATCCGACATTATTGACAACAAATAGATGCCAAGATGGATGATAAGGCGAAGAATGGATTGCGGAGTATGTAACTTTAGTTGGGCGCTGATGCAAACACACTTGGTGTTGTCTCAACTGGAGGGGATGAAACACAGCCACAGTGGCTGAGATAGCCTAAGTAAGTATGTGAGGGGAAATACTAGGTAGCTATGCGTAACGAAGTTGGAATTATTGAATATCAAAATGCACATGGATGACACCCAGGCCATTCTGCAGAAAAGCTGGATCCTCTTCATCTCTTATAATGATATTACTGCTTCCTGTTTTGCTATTAAAATGGCCTTCGATAGCTTACATGCATACCCCTGAGCCCCAGCCAAGAAATTCATAGCATCGAGTGATCTATTACGATCTCATTTTGAGGCTGCTAACACTCTGCTGTACTAAATTCTCTAGCTTGGGTGCTACTGCAATGATTCTGTTTGAGGAATTTAGTGGACTATTTCATAATAAAGAGCTGAAAACTATTAACGTTAGTGCTGCCAGCCTGCTTTGTTCTTGAGAGTTATGGGGATTGGGTTTTTCACCAATGTGCGAGCTATCTCCAGCCTAGTTTTAAAGATCTATTATGCCTAACTTGTCAACCTAGGCTGTAACGCTTTATTGGTTAATGCATTGTGATAGCTCAAGCGGTTCGGTCAACTTGCATCGTCCCGCAAGCATTAGTAGTCACCTAAACCTTAGACGAGCCTCCACATATAACTAACTCTACCTCTTACCGATAATCATTACATTTCATTTTTAAAAAACATTTTGAAATTTTCAAACAATGTCCGACGAGCGCAAGCCTTTCCAGGGAGCCGGGGCCAGATCCAGGAGGGATGTGTTGCTCCCTCCAGTGCCTGATATGACCGAGCTTGCCCAGGAAGACCCGACTGAGGCTAGGAGGCAGCTGATAGATTTTTTGCACTCTCTATTTCGAGGGGGCTATTTTCCGTGGATACACGAATCGGAGAGCTATATAACAGCTGTTGTCAACCGATTTGACGAAAAGAAGCGGTCCATAGAAGCACAAAGCTTTCAGTCCACTGAAACTCTATCAACTCTTTTGCGGCCTGCGATACATGAAGTGGGGAGCTATATTGAAAATATTATCATCGGCCGTCTTAATGAAGCTCGGTGCTATACAAAATTACGACGCCAAAGCCTTCTTTCCACTCGTCTATCAATCTTTTTCTCGTCTGCGATTCGTATTTCCGATCTTGATGATTTTGAGGCATATCTAGAAGAATTGTACGAAAGAGTTCGCTCCGCTCGAACTCAGGCAATGAGTACATATAATTCGATGAGAGTAAGACAAGGGCTGGAGACGTGGTACATCCCACACCGTGAGTTGGCGTCAATGGATGAGGCGCATCAATCGGTGGTCATGAGTATGCACTCAGGTCCTTTTACTAATGACCTGCTTAAGGCGCATCCATCGGAGGTCATCCGTAAAAAGATCCGCATGGCTATCCAATTAATGCGCCTTAGGCGTAGCCATGCGGGTCTTTTTACTGATGACCTCCGATTGATGCGCCTTAAGCAGGTCATTAGTAAAAGGACCTGTATGGCTATACTTAAAGTGCATACTAATGACCTCCGATTTATCATTAGTAAAAGGACCCGCATGGCTACGCCCAAGGCGCATCAATCGGATAGCCATGCGGACCCTTTTACTGATGACCAATATGCAGCAGCACCGACTAGCCGATCCACTACTTGGTCTCCCAATTCTACCTTAATTAAGGATTTTAAGAGATATATGGCAGAAGAGCATCAGAGAATTTGCTCACCTACAATACGCAAATTGGGGTGCCGTACGGGTCCTAGTATAACCTGGATTGATGATGTTCGGCAAAGTGCAGAGATACCATCTCTAGCTTGGGAGCCCTCTTGGTTTGAAACAGCGAAGAATGGGGGCTCATCTTGTTGGGTGAAGTCTTGTACGGTGAAAGGTTGCATATTACAAGATGGACATATGTCTTCGCACGAATTATGGAAACCATGCAGCATGTATGGTTGCAGCTTCCGCCGAGGCCATGGCGGAGACCACTTACTAAACTCAAGAGAAGTTGATGCTGGATTTGCAAGGGATGCCAAAGCCGGGGAGAGGTATTGGAAGAAGCTTGCGGATTCGATGCTTGAAGCCATGGGACGACCTCAGCTCGAAGATCAATGGACATCTAAAATAGAGGAAACCGTCCTGAAACCTTTCAAGGGCACCAGAACGAAGGCTTCCATATCTTCGAGCTTGCTGATAAAATCTTCATCTTTCTATCAAAGATATGCCCTGAAAGACCACCACATCCGCTTGTTCCAATTAGATCCAGGGACGATGATCTCGGGCATCACAGGGACTTTTATCTGTGCAGAGTTATCTACGAATTCTGCGTATATTGCGCTTTCGTACACATGGGGTGACTCCAGAACTGGGCGGAAAATTAATATCTCGAATCAGGGAGAGCTCACCGTCGGAGATAACCTTTGGTCCTTTCTGCGTCTACAAAGCTTGGTCATTACTCAGCCGACATTATTTTGGATTGATGCGGTCTGCATCGACCAGTCGAATGTCCACGAGCGCAACCATCAAGTCGGACTTATGAAGCAGATCTACGCAAGTGCTGCCGAGGTATATGTGTGGCTCGGACAGAATGCAGAGAACAGTGACGTGGCAATGCAGTTCGTAGCAACGCAGGCTTCGAAACCTCTTCGTCGAAGAGGCCCAGGATATTATCCCGTATGGTCGAGGCAGCAAGGTAGCGCTCTTCACGCCTTATGCGAAAGACCTTACTGGAGGCGCATGTGGATCATACAAGAACTCCTTCACGCCAAAGATATTACTGTCTGGTGCGGCTCACGCAAATTCTCATGGGCGGACCTGGAGACGCTATATCTTAAACTCAAGACAGTCGAAGAGTCCAACTGGTTCGCGCATCATAATTATCATATGATGGTCACGCAGAGCTCAGCTGCCGTCATGGTATGGCAGCGGGCGCATTGGAGACATCCTAACACCCCTATCCCGCGCCTGCAGACCCTAATAGAAATCTTTCGCGACTGGCAATGCACAGACCTTCGGGATAAAGTCTTTGCATTATCCGGAATGGCAACACAAGAGTCGACAGTGGTACCCGATTATGCACTCACAACGCGAGAGGTTCTTTTTGCAGTTTTACAGAACGTCCGAGGACAGCAGTTCTGCACGTTGCTTTCACAAATTCTCGGTCTTGCGGGTCGAGATGTCGATTTGTATGGACAAGACATGTATTCGCACCTGAAAGATGCCCAACCGCACGAGATAAGTGCTAACATAGCAATAGGATTGAGTACAGAATACCTGACACTCAAAGGCTAGTGCTGAAGGCAAGGCAAAATGATTGGACTGAGAGCCTGCATGATAGAAAAAATCTAGCCCCCTAGGTCTCAGAGTTTGTAGGACCACTATGCCCCTATAATGAGTCAAACAGAGGTATTCGTCAAGTGCGGCAGAATCGATAGTATGACGGCAGCGCCAAATGGATCAGCAGACGTCATCATAGCAAATTGTCCAATATTTCTGTATGTCACGACCTCTAGATACTGATGGCAACGTAGGGTAAGTCTTGAATACCTGTTACTCTAGGGAAGCGGTATGCAGCTGTAGATATCGCAAGGCATCGCGAGAGTCTGACACATTTCAAGAGCACCAGAACGAAGGACTCTATTCTATCTCTGGGCTTGCCGATAGACCTTCATCGTTCTTTCCAAGACATGTCCTAGGAGATCGCCTATTCTGATTAGATCCAGAAACGACAACCTCAGGATCACGGGGTCTTTTATTTGTGTAGAGTTATCTACGAGTTCTGCGTATATCGCGCTTCTGTAAACGTGGGCTGGAAACGGGCGGAAGATTATGGTCTCGGATCAGTAGACAGGCATTCTCTATTCCTGCTTACTTATGTAGTTAAATTAGCCAGAAAAGGCTTTTGTGAATCATTGCAAACTCCTCTGGGTTTAACACATGGACTGCCGCAAACCCAATCCGTTCATACCTTAGGCTTCTCTCAATTATGCCTCGGAGTATCAACCCTTCCGTATGATATCCCTTTGGATCATCAGTCTGTTTATGCTCTCTGAATAAACAAACGAGTGGAGTTCCGTGCGACACATAGTATCGCCCAGGGTGTTCCAAGTTGTAATCGGGCTCAAACTCAAATTGAATTGACGTTCCAGCGATTACAAAGAAAGGCCGTTTCCCTCTCAAGTGGAGAAAGCCTGAGCTTACTGTCCCTGAGATTACCAGCGTCGCGTTGGCGTTGACCGTTCCGTATGGATTCGCAGTGGCTGGTCGGACATCCACGCTTTCTAGCTGCGTGGATTGTTTACCAATGCACGCACGGCATTTTCTAGCTCGGAAATGTAGCTGCGCACTAGAAATTGATGCCCACGACCAAGTTGGGGCAGCCAGCGGCTCAGGTCGCGACGGAATTTGGGACATGAGGATATTCAGCATGTCCCGTCGCCAAAACAAAGCATCCGGCAAAGAACTTTCCCATAAGCCAGCAACATACCTATCTCCATCCCCTTGTACCTTCACAGCGAGGCCCGATATTGCTGGAAGTCTGTCTTTGGAGAAAGTAAGCTCTAAATCTGTGAAGCCTTGTAATATTTCGTTCCATATTCTGAGTCTTTCGCATGCATTGCAATGCTCAAAGGTCATTCTTTGAGGACGAGTTGTGAATTGCTTTCTTTGGACGAAATCTCGCGATAGGTCAGATAATGGAGTGATGCCTTGACACTCGCACTCAATGCCGTTTTTACACTCCCACATCAGTTCATTTGGTAGAAAATGGAGGACCCTTGTAGGGAGAAAGCGCTCCTGAAACACCCATGCGCGCGACAGGAGTGGGAATGCCGCCTTATGAAGCTTATCAATAGCTCGTAAGTGATGTAACTTCCTTTGCTCATCGCCCTCGAGCCATTCAGAGCTGTTATGTGGGTGGAAAAGTGGTCTTCTGACCAAGACGGGGAAAGACGTGACTGAGTCCTTCAGTCGTATTCTTCCAACGTCTTTAAAATGGTGCATAGCACTAAGTTGAGAAGCACATGATTCGTCGTGATTCCGAGCGCTTGTTGCTGCTAGAGTAAGGTATGAATTCTCGTATATTGAGGCCATATTGGACGATTCTTTTGCCCAATCCTCTTCGTCGTCTTGCTTTATGCATAGAGAATCAATCCATAAATACTGCACTTCGAGCTCTCGGCAGAACGTAATAGCGTCACGATATACTTTTGGTAGATCAGTCCACGGGATGTTAATTTTATGAATGCTCATATTTTGGTTGGTCGTCTTGATTGACTTGGTATTTCCCCAGCAATGGCTGAGACACATATAACGGGCCTGGTCTTGCGATTTTTCGATGATTTTGATAGTAGTGTCGGACTTTGAGCCGATGAAGAGAACACGTGTGGGTAGACGTGTCTCTATTTGTTTGCTTTGTTTGCACTCCCAGTGAGTTTCCCTGCATTGTCTAAGCATCTTGGTTACAAATGCTATGCTATCTCTAGACAGACTGTCAGTTCCGACAAACCCGGTTTGGTGTCGATGACCTAGATTGATCATTATGTCACAGAGACGATGAAAAGGGTTAAAAGAGCCGTCATAAATGCCGATTTGGCCAAGAATTCCGTCTGTAAATAAGCAGAGTCGAAGGTCTTTGTGGGGATCATTGAATGGAAGGTTGTACTGATGAGTAATGTTCAGAAGGCTTTCACAAAAGCCACAGCCTGCTCTTGAAGAATCTAATAGATCCTGGCGACTTCTCTCTTGAGAAACACGTATTATATGAAATTCCATCGGGTGCCGTACCCACGCTGGAGGTAGAAGACCCCGGCAAGACGCACATAGAACGGCGTTCGGTAGTACACTGTTTGCGAAATCGATCAGTGATGATTGCGAGTCTTGTGCTGGGTCCATTATATAGCTTGTTTTACGTTGTTGGCAGAGATTCGATAAGATAGAAGCTGGTTTATACGCAAATTCTCCAGGGAGTAAAAGAGCACAAGATGAAAGTATTGGGAGAGAATGTGACATACCAGGCCGCCAATTGGGCCGCAATTACGATCGGGCCACCCCTTTCTACATACAAAATCACGATTTTCAACAAATCACAACCCCGCCGTACCAATAGACAAAGATTATACGCTTCAGTATAATACGTATACGGCAGCACAGCGATATCGAATATAAAACTCCAAAAAATTCAACCCTTGGCGCAAAAGGAAGGGGGTAATTATTAACTGATAATGAACTTGAACGGCTTATAAGCATAAAGGTTTTTGTGCTTTCTTGCGATACCGGATCAGCTTCCCAAACTTCGATATTTAACGCATTTGTGATTGCGTATATGTTACATCGAAAAATATGTTTTTTTTTCTTCACGTTGTGTAGAATTATGTTGTCAGCTCTCGGTCTCGCAGGCCGAGATATTGCATGGACAAGACATGTATTCGCACCTAAAAATGCCTAGCTACGCAAGATAAAAGCAGATATAGCAACAGGTTTAAGCACAGGATACTTGAGGCTCGAAGGCTAGTGCTGAAGGCAAGGCAGAGTGACTGACACTGCCGTGTAAATACTCCCAGTGTCAGATTATTAGGCACCAAAACCCGCATCTAATGCGAGTTGCAGTATGCAGGGAGACGAAAAACCTCGGTATGGATATAGTCAACGAGTAGAAGAGAATGCGGTTCAATTTAAGTGAGAATCCGGTGTGGTTAGCACAGATTTTATCCACCTCATGTAGTTAACCTAGAAATAACTAAGCAGGACCGCTATTACGGAGTTGCAAAAGATAGAGAAACGTGAAGGACGCCAACATCAAACAAGAGAGAAAGACCTATCTTCTATATTCAGCCTCTGCACTTTCATCTAAGGAAGATTCGAGATAAAGACATCTGACAACATATCGAAAGCTCGCAGGGGTAAGTAATATTCCTTAAATAGGATAACACATGCTAGCTGATACCAATTGTGGCGTTTCTGCCTCTGCGTTTACCGCAAGGGAAAACCCTACCAAAACTTACGCGGGTAGGTAGATGATAGAGTATTAACTTGCTAAACGGCTATAATTAACGTCTCCCTCGATTATGTTTCTTTCCACTGTCCGCTAGGCTGTCCTGCAATTAGCCATATAGAATACACAGCCATTCTCAAAAAAAATCGTTGGCATTGGCTGCTATAATTCAAGGCCATCACCCTGCGGTAAAGTCTCTGTGAGCTCTTCTAGCAGCCTTATATGAATCCATCCAGTCAGCTACGGCGGCAGTCCAATTATACTTAATTTCTAGCTACATCTAACAAAGCAGGAAATACATGAGATTAGTCTTGAAGAGACCGTAGCACTGGACGTCACCGGGGAATGTCCTTGGGTATCCAAGTAGACACATATCGCTTAGTACCCCTCAATCAGAACAAAAGCCGAGCTAGCAACCCAACTAATCACCAACCACCCCAAGACCTCAAGAGATTTCTGCGTCCTTTCCAGAGCCTCATTATAAGCTCCCATCTTCGGTAGCGGTATCTTATTAGCAGTGACAGCCTTGCCATTCTTCCCTGTCCAGAAATCCTGCAGATACGCCCGCGCAGCGTAGACGGCGACGGCCATGACGGGCGACGCGAGATAGCGCACGAGAAAGCCGTATGAAGAACCTCCGGTAGTCAGCAGCACGGAGACCACGAAGGAAACGAGAATTGCGACTGCGCCTGAGGCTTGTGTAGTGCGTGTCTTGTGTAGTTGGCGCTCGGCTTCGCTAGAGACTTTGGCGAGCTTTTTTGAGGCGTCTTCGTATTCGAGCAGCTTTGAGATGGCTGCTTGGGATTGCATCGCGCCGTAGGCTGCGATGACGATTTGCGACACGTGAATTATTTTTAGCAGCATTGCGGTAAATTAAATCGATTTAAAGTAAATTGTATTAATAAGGCGAACTGTTGTGCTCTTAAGTGAGTGTGGATGTGATGTTAGTTCGATGAGAATTAGACAGTTCAATTTATTGTTCACAAAAAAGGTGACGTCACCGCACTATTGAAATCCAGTTCCTTGCGCACGTGGCTAGCCGATACGGATTTCGCTGTTGTATTATTCAACTTGATGCCTGATACATTTCAATTTAGAAAGATTTACTTCTTCTGATAGGAAATGAAGAAGAATAATGATTAAAACTTGTCGCATTGATGCCTACATTATATAGACATGTGTAAAGTCACAAGTTAGGGCTAAGACTACAGACGACATTTACAGACGCCTCTTTATTATAATCCGTCAAAATATCACTATCTGAATGTGAGAGTATGATAGCAAATATTCTTACAGCTCAAGACTTGGAACTTGCGAAATGAATTATTTCCAGCATAGAGGCGTGATCTTCCCCGTCTCCAACTCCCTACCGACAAGAGAAGAGACCTCTTCCCAACGCTCTAGTGTATCCGCCTCTGCATCAAATGCATAAAGCCATCTATTCCGGATCTTCAAAGACTCGGGATCAATCTCAACGCCATCATCAACATCTTTGAGAGCATTATGCCAACGGTCGCGTAGATCCTCTCCATTGCTCTGACTGGCGCGCGTGCGGGCGAACCGTAGCTTTTCATACGTTCTCGTCTGTGGATGTTACTTCAGGCTCAGACTCTTCTGAAATTGAAAGGAATCCTAAAGCGACTGACTTACCGCCAAGGGTATCCTCTCCTTCCCTGCTAGCTTCAGACATACTGCCAGCACAGCGGCGCTCTCCGTTGCTTGGCTCGCGCCTTGTGCGCTTGTTGGTAGATGCGGATGACAGCTGTCTCCGAGGAGGGCGATGCGATGGCTTCGAGGCGATACCCATGTTGGTAAGGGGTCACGGTAGCATATCTTCCAGTCGAGGCATGATGGTGTTTTAGCCACTTCAATAACAAGAGTCAGCATTGTTCACGTGAGGGAGGGGCCTTCCTCTCCTATTTTAATATGAGAGGAAATAAGTGCTCCCTACCGGCGGCGCGGATTCGCGGATCCACGGTTGCTGTCACGCGTGCGACGTCTTCTAGATCGCCCTCTTGGAACCAGGACTCTCGGATCTCCATGTCGGCTTCGTGCGAGAGCTTGCGTGTGACGATCCAGTTGAACTCGTCGCCATTTCTGACTACATGCGGTCAAGTTATAAATCGCGTAAGATAATGTTCTGCATTAGACATATGAGATGGCCTTACGAGTATTTTGTACCAGATGCGTGTCATCCCCAATCCTAACGATAAGAGCTTCACGCTTAGCGAAGCCCATGGGTAGTGATGTCGCGTATACGTAGGATTAATGTAAGGGTTCGTCATACCATATATTCACGCAATCGTGATCAACGAACTCCCTACACAGCGGGTCCTCTTTGAGATGTGCCCCGGGGAAATACTGCAATACCCAGTCAGTTAACCTCATCTGGTGCGTAATTGTAAGGACCTCTGAGAATCACACACCGCACGATAGCATGAGTAACCACTACTCTTCGGCGCATCCGCAAATCCAAGCACAAGCTCTCTAGCTCGGGACTTGATACCATCAGCGCCTACAATAACGTCGGCCTCCACTCTCGAGCCATCAGCGAGCACGACAGCCGGCCGTCTCCCCTCTTCATCCTCATAATCAACTACCTCGGCTCCCATGCGTATCTCAATACCAGCGTCTCGCACGGCGTCCAAGAAAGCGTTGTGGTAGTCGCCTCTATGGCCAATGTAACCGGCCATATCCATCAGGGGTTGCACCGCTAATATCTTGCCGTCGTGCCAGCGCCGGATCTGCATATCTGGAGCTTGGTTGCCGATGCTTGTGAGCCGATGGTATAAACCGCGCCCGCCCCAGCGCTCGAGAAGTTTCAACGCATTCTCGCCTAGGCCGAGGGAGTCGCCTAGACGTCGAAATGTGCGGAGTCTCTCGTAGACGATTACTGAGTGTCCGTGATGTTTTAATGCGAGGGCACATGCGCACCCGCCGAGGCCTGCGCCTACTACGATCGCTGGAGATGAGCATTAGTATTGTCTGATGTGAGATCGTGTCAAAATGCTATATACCGTGAATCTGATTTTCTGAGGCGATGTCGCTCATGATGTTACACGATGTACTGGTACAGAGCTCTGCAGTGAGACGAGAAAGCGGCTGTTGCCGAGTCGAATCATGCAGTTCGCCCTGATGTTTGATGTATATGAAACCCGTAGGTCCTTATTCGGAACGTGTGATATCTGCCGAGAGCAACATGGGCCCGACCCCGCGCCGTGCTGTGATCAGCTGGCACGGCAATCCGTATGTTGGAGAACTTGCATCGAGAAGTTGGTCTAGTAGTCTAGCTAGGCTATGCATCAGTAATCAGAGAATAAGCTCTAATGAGACAGGATTGTGTCAGCCGGAAACACATTGTTCTCATACATCAGGAAATGTATGTGAGCATAGATCCGCGTCCTCGACATCAACGTGACCCTCATCATAACCCTAAATACCTCGAAACTCTCCGCTAAGACTCAATTTTATAACACTTTTATTGATACCGTTCGTTTTTCATGTAGAGCGTTCTTACAATTCGCTAGATTATCTATTATTAGCGCCCTCTGCCCAAATAATTGTAGACCCGCGAAAATGCTAGACATGCGTTATATGAGCTCCCAAACGACGTTCAGCGACTCTCAACTGGGTTGAGCAAACACATTATAATCTCGTCTCCCATATCCTCCGCAAGCCGGACAACCCGATGAATAATGCCTCGTCAGTCCTGATTGTCCGGCTTCCCTGACCTGGCAGGATATTAACCCAATGGTCAAACAACTCTTTGGTCCGTCCTCTCGCAATACCGATTTCCTGCAATGCCGGGTCGTTCTCGGCGGCGTACTCGAGGCCACGGGGTCCTCCAAAGACGACTAGAAGATGATTGAAGTTTGACGGATCTTTCTTCTTCTTTTCGGGAAAGGCTTCGGGTATCGACAAGCCGCGTTCGGATGTGCCAATGCTCATGTCATAACCACCATCGAAGCTGCATTCTTCAAACACGGCCGCTAGAGATTTACACCGTCGGACGGTATAGCCCCAGTAGTAACCCCCTTCGGTCCTGGGGGTAGCCGGGTCTACAGGTTCACCTCTGGACGGGTCGTTTTCGTCTAGCTCAAGGGTGATGCGAGTCTTAGGTGGAACATCGTGGCTGATAGTGACGGGATTCTTGCGACCAACATCGACAAGAGTACCTGAACCGCTTGCTGGGGCGCCGGAAGTGGTGACGCCCTCGCAGTAAGGTAGCCAATCTGTATGATGGGGATGAGAGGGGATATCCAGACTTGCCATAAGACCGGCTGCTTTGAGGTTAGGATGAAGGGGGAGCAAGGTGCGGCGCATGAAGGGCGGCATCTCCATGTACTGCAGGAGGTGATCTAGATAGCCGCACGGGTCAATATCACCGGTGTAGCCAGAGGGGTCTACATTGGTGGGGCGTGAGTCCATGGGTGAGTCGTCGAATATGACAACCTCGTCTATGCCAAAGACAGCCAGAGCGCGTGCAATGTGCGAGACAACATTGGTTCGTTGGTCATCGCGGCGACAGCTATGAATTTGTGTTAGTCCAGCGACGTAACAAAAAGCGAGAGCAGAGGGTGGCCTACGTGGACAATACGCTCCCCGGTACAGCAATAGACAGAGTCCATTGTCTGCCGCCTGAGGGCTTGAAGAAAGCAGTTGGCTTCGAGGTGTCTACATAGTCTCCTTCTCGTGTGGTACGTTGTCTCTAGAGATAAAGTTAATAAAAGAATGAAAGATGCTTGGGGGGTATGAGATGACGCAGTCACGGATAGACTGCTTACCTTTTGCCTATCTTGATCATAATAAGACATCTTGTGTATAAGGATTGGGTGTATCGAGCGTTTAGATCTTAGCGTAGTTCATCTGAAATGGCCCTTCCAAATTGCTATCGTTGTGCACCTAAGTGAAACCGAAGCTGGGCGGGTCGAGTATCGAGAAAAGTTGTGCCGGCAGAATTATAACCGCATGGTTCACCACTTCCCCATCTTGGATCGTGCAGTGCTGTTAGTGTGCCGCTAGTACCCACTATAATCCTTGTAGTCCCCCTAGCTCGAGACCCTGGCAGGGGTCCGCCTCGAAGTACCCGTCGCGTCGTCGCATGTACTCTGGAGGACAGCTAAGCAGCTAAGAAAAGTACAGCAGGCAGGGAACGCTAAGGCAAGATGTCATTGTCGCATCCCCCACTAACACCTCGCTGCTTACCAACTACTTCGTCTGCTTCATCCTCTACCACCACCTCTCTCTCATACAACTAATAATCTACCATTACCTATAGATTCATATCCGACCTCGCTCATAAGCCGACCGCAACAACGCGCCATTGCATCACCAAGATTTAGAAAAAGGAATCCCGCCCAATCCCTCACAATGAGCGGAACTGTGAACATTGCCTCGTCGGGCGAGTGGCAGCGCATCCTAGCCTCATCCACCGTCGTCGTCACCGACTGTATGCCAACACAACCCTCTCTACTACTGTCGCATTCATGATGTATACTAACCCAGCTCCCGCATCGCAGTCTATGCTGACTGGTGTGGCCCCTGCAAGATGATTGCGCCCACCTTCGAGTCCCTGTCTACCAAGTATTCCAAGCCAGGAAAGATCACCTTCTGCAAAGTCAACGTCGATAACCACCAGTCCATCGCCCAATCCCACGGCGTCAGCGCCATGCCTACTTTCCTCATATTCAAGAGCGGCTCCGTCGTCGAGACCATCCGGGGCGCCAACCCGCCTGCCCTCACGGCCGCCGTCGAGAAGGCCGTCAAGCTGGCTGGCACTGCTGCGCCGGGCGCGTCCTTCTCCATGCCTGGCAGGACATTGGGTGGCAGCGGAAGCAGCAGCGGCGCTGCATCAGGTCGGAGGGCTGGGGGCAACACTCTGAGTGGCCGGTCGTGGTCGAGTTTCAGTCCTTTCCATTTTTTGAACTCACTCCTGACCTTCTTCGGTCTTTATATCGTCTCTCTGTTGTCGGTAGGTCTTCTCATCGTTCCCCAGGGTTGGCATCCTGGCCACGGCTTGCCTATGCGTCTGTCTGTTTCGTGCTGATCATATAATAGTTCGATCCCTACAAGGCTGCCGAGCGCTCTGATTTCAATCTCAATAAGCCTCGGGCCCAGCCAGCGCCCATCAAAGTGGGCGGTAACAGGCCAGCAGGGGGTGCCAGTGCTCCGGGCCGGCCGGGCGGTGGTGTCCGGACATTGGCCGACCTCGGAGGTAGCTAGTATTGTACATTTTTGAGTCTACAAGTATTCGAAAGAGGTGGTTATAGCTCTTTGTATGAACAAGCTAGGGCGTTTAGCATCGGGTGTTTCAAGTATATATGTAGTTGTTGTGTTTGAGTGTTTTTCATGGCCTGCCAAGCAACCCGCACTTATGTTCATTGATATCGATCTTTACGAGTTCGTATAAACATAACCAGGCGAGGCGATGTTAGTAAATAGTGATACCGCAAATCTCAATCCAAGCCCCACAGAGGAATAGAATCAACAGTATATAGGTCTTCTGCCTCAACTACATCTAATAAGGTTCTAAATCGCACCATCTCTTAATTGCACTCAGTTCTCCTCTGCGATATCTCCGAGAGCTGCTTCGTCCCAAATTGCGTGGCGTTGTGTGTACGACCTTGGCGCCTTCCAAGCGGTCCCGATAGGCGAGAGATCGGGAGCCTCTGGGCAGTTAAAGAAGCAATCAAGCTCTAGCTCTTCTTTCCAACACCCAACGATATTATCTTGAGAGTCTCCGTACCTTGGAGCCCCATTTTCTTCTGGAATAAAGGTATCGTCGCGACTAAGCCATGGTTGAAGAATAGGCTTCAAAATCATGCCCAAACAATCCTGGAGAGTAATCGAGCCGTTGGAATTCAGCACTTTGTGCCGAATTGGCTTGGTTTTGAAATCGTACCCAATATAAGCCTAGGTATTTGAAGAGTCGCCGGAGTCGCGAGGTTTAGTGCGAGATTCAAAACACTCGGGGCAATAACGACTGCCAGCTTTTCCAGTAATACTAGCTTTGTCGCTATGATCTACGTCATTGCACGCCCAATATTTAAAGCAAGCAAGGCATTTCCTCCATCCTCTAGTATTCAGGGCATTTCTAACCACAAGGGCACACGGAGGCTTCGAAAGGTTAGGAAATTCAAGGCCTGCCGCGCCGCAAAGATCAGCCCAAGGGAGGTGACAGTCTCCTTGTCCAAGGAGTTCGACTATCTGGTCGATTTGATGGTCGGAAAGAATTCGACGACGACCTCTCGTCTCCTCGCGAGAAGAAGGATCTTTGTCTTTGTCTATATCCCTAAGCACTCGGTAACCCGTGGCATGGGTGAATCCAGCGTATTTGAAAAGATCGTTGTTCGAGAATGGAAGCTCTTTATCGTCGCGAAATTTTATTAGTGTACGAAGTGCTGCTTTCTTTCCTTCATCGCTGTGCGTTAAATGGTACTTTACGGCCCTCTTTTTCTTGGAAGTAGACGAAATTGCCATTGGATTGATCGATTGACTCGAGTAATTGATTGAATTGATTCTATTCCTTTAGTCGCACAAGAAAGAAGAGAATTGGGGGAAACTTAGATCGAGATATGCGGTCTCACTATTTAATACAGGACAGCTCTTATATGTACGGTCAATCACCGTCAACTAGATCCACATTACTAGAATGGACTAATGCACGTATTTTAATTGGCTGCTAGTACTGATGTCATGCCGTCTATACCCCTGCTAAGCTAACCCCTGCACGAGAAAAGTTATCTGGGGACGAACCGGATTTGGTATCCTACATCTCAAACAACCACCCCTCTTCTCGCAACAACATGTTGTCGGCCGCAAGGGTGCAGAGGCCGTGCCCACAATGTAGGCGCCAGGTTTTGCGTCTTCTTGAGAAGACTTTTGTACAATCTGGAGCTCCAGCCCTGACCCGGCGCCGACCCGTGCCGCATCCGACAACGGTGAGGTCTCTTCGCCTCAACTCGAGATGTTTCTCAACTACCCGATTCAGATTTCAAGAACAACAGCCCGAGACCAATTCTGAGGCCCAACCTGAATCCCCGCCTCCGAAGCACGACGACGACATCGAATTGGTAGTTCGACAGGCGAGACATGCCTTCGGCGATACCTTGCCCAAGGGGTATCTCAACGAAGAAGAGTATAAGCTCTATACGAGACTCTACGGCCCACCGCTTCGAGAAACCCAGCCTGCGGATGTCGGCATGCCCATACCGCCCGATGCCGTGGAAGAAGAAGATATCTACGATCCCTCGGAGAAGGTTCTGCTGCGAGAGACTGAAGATGGCCAATTTGAAGAAATCGTATATGAGGCCGAGGAATTGGCTTCATCCGCCGAGAATGATAGCGCGGCACTCGAGCATACGCAGAGAGATACCTTACTCCAGGATTTACCATCGGAAGCCGGATTAACTTACATCAGTGCTGTTGCTAAAAATCAGCGTGAATTCAATGCACTATTGAGGCTACAGAAGGACTTCGAAGCTGCCTCATTACGGCCGCCGCCGCCTGAGGAAGATATAGAGGAAGAAGAGCCATTAGAAGAGGAGGAGGAGGAAGAAGAAGAGATAGACGAGGAAGATGACGGGGAACCCGATGCAACCTTTGGCCACCCAGCCGATCGCGTTCACCAGTTCTCCCGCATCGGCCGCTGGAGAACCAATCCAAGTACCTTGCAACTCCCCAAGAATGATTTCGTCACGCCCATTACCAAGCTGCTTGATCGAACCGACATCAAACACGTTAGGGAAGCGGCAGAAAAGGCTTTTGGTGGACCTGGTCTTCCCTTTTCTGTAGCCACGCCGCCTTCGAAACGAAATGCCGAACAGAAGCCGATCCCGATGGCTGCCGGCCATCACAAGATGACGGAAATCGAGGCTGACACATTCATTGCCACTCTGCTACCTGCCATGTATTCATCAACCATGAGTGTCTTGGTCGAGATTCGAAAACGTCTTGGGTCTGATTGGATGACGAAACTCATGTCTCGAGGCAATGGTGATGGGCCACGGGTGCTAGATGTCGGTACTGGTGGTGCTGGGCTGGCAGCCTGGGAGCAGGTACTCCGAGCTGAATGGGATCTAGCTCATGAAAAGGGAAAGCGAAAGGGTTTTGTTCCCCCGGGCAAGAAGACAGCTGTCGTGGGTTCAGAGCAGTTGCGACAGCGTGTTTCACGATTTCTCCATAACACTACATTCCTACCTCGACTACCCGACTATCTGCACTCAGGCGACCACCCAGACAAGTTAGAGGGGGGTGAAGCTTCGTTGCCAAGGAAGCAGTTCGATATCATCATTGCCTCTCACCAGATGATGCCACTCAGGGATAGGTTTAGGCGCAAGGCCATGTTGGATAATCTATGGGAAATGCTCTCACCCGAGGGTGGCATTCTCATCGTCATGGAGAAGGGCCATCCCCGAGGATTCGAGGCTGTTGCTGACGTCCGAGCCCGTCTTCTCGACGATTTCATCGTGTCGCCCACTTCGGATCCGCGACCTGAGTCTGTCGAGCTCGAGACAAAACGAGAGCGCGAACCTGGCATGATTGTAGCACCCTGTACGAACCACAAGGCTTGCCCTATGTACCTCAATCCCGGGCTCACTCCCGGCCGAAAGGACTTCTGCCACTTCAGTCAACGGTTCATACGCCCACCATTTCTACAAAAGGTGCTCGGCGCCACCCATAGAAACCACGAAGACGTCGATTTCAGCTTCGTAGCCGTCCAGCGTGGCACACTCCCTGGAACAGAGAAGACGACGCTACCCGATCAAGGGCGCAGGGCCACAGACGACGCCTTCAGCGGGTATGAGAACTCACAGGTGGCCCCTAATCCTCTGTCGCTACCCCGGAACATCCTCCCGCCCATCAAGAGCCAAGGACACGTGACGCTAGATCTGTGTACGCCGGCCGGCACGATAGAGCGTTGGACCGTCCCCAAAAGTTTCAGCAAGCAAGCCTACCGAGACGCGCGCAAGGCGAAATGGGGCGATCTCTGGGCACTAGGAGCCAAAACACGAGTCGTACGGCCGATCCGCCTCGGAAAGGGCGGCGTGGTGCCTAACGATGGCGGCGTGAGAGCTCAACAAGCTGCACGCGGGGGCAAGACGAGGGTCATCAAGTTGGATGCTGATGCGGGTGGCATCTTCCGTGCCTCGGAAGCGGGCAGAGCTGCTCTGTCCCAGAGGCGGACTAAGGGTGGTAAGAAGGGTAAACGCCCGGACCTTATGAGGGAACTCGGGTTGGACGAGTAACGAAAATGTGTACCAAAATATGTAAAAAAGAGAATTATATGCGGACTACGGTAATTTGTATATTACAAAGATTGAGGTCTTACCAGTCTGTACGGTTAATGACTTACATGTATATAGTAAGTACGATACAACTCCGAGATATGAGCGTTATCCACGTGGGATCACGATAGCGAACTCACACTACTGGCCGTTGCGCACATGTCATCGGTTCCAGATGAACATCTATCATGGTCCGGGTGACGGTAGGTACCTGCATCTCCGTCGCGCGCCCGCGGGGATGTCTAACTTAAGTAGCGGCGATGACTAAGGCTAAGGCGGCTTTGTTAATTGGCCCGATTAGTGCTACAGTGCGCGAATTCCACAGATACCTCTGAAAAGATAGCGACGTGCTCCACTTTATTTTTGGAGGGGCATAATTATTGTACCTACCTATGCGACATCGCAGACCCTTGCGACGGGCATCCCACTTCGTGCCATTTTTTTGCGTCCCCGCGACACGACGGAAATGTCATGACACACCTATCTTATGCGACCATATGGTCAGCCTCTCCTTAGCTCTATTATTTATCACTCATTTTCCTTCCAACTGGAGAGTAACCAAGATCGCATCTGGCATGTTCGTATTGGTTCTTTGTCTATCAAGAACATCATCCTCAAACACTCGTTCTCGGATCTGAACTTCACTGTCGTCTCATCTATCGGCGGCTGCCATTATTGGCGCGATCCGAAGAGCACACAGAATGGCATTCCACGGCTCTTTACTAACGGCAGTCAATGCCGAATCACATATCCACTTAATCATCGGCTCTAACTCTCTGGCCGCTGCCCGGTGTGGCCAGTCACTGGCTGCTGGCGCATCGCCTATATTGCTTGCGCCGGCAACAACGGAACTCCACTATGCTCTACAAAAGCGGTTGGATGATGGTGAGATTAAATGGGTGAAGGAGGAATTCCAAGAGAGCCACCTCTTCACACTTGGGAGGGAAGATGTCGACCACGTAGTGGATGCCGTCTTTGTCACCTCGGGCTCGAGGGAGGACGGTCTCGGTACGCTATACAACTACCTCCCTCAATAATCGCTGCTAATTCGGATAGGCAGGCCCGCGAGTATCTTCCCTCTGTAAGCGGCACCGAATCCCCGTCAACGTCGTCGACGCCCCACAACTCTGCTCCTTCGCTCTTCTCTCGACTCATACCGACGGCCCTCTCCAGATCGGTGTTACCACAAATGGCCGCGGTTGCAAGTTAGCGTCACGGATACGTCGCGAAATTGCTGCCTCGCTCCCTCAAAATCTCGGGAACGCCTGTCTCAGGCTTGGCGACGTTCGCAGAAAGATACAGGAAGAGGATCGTCTATCCCATCTGGCTCAAGCCGATTGCGGTGATGGCGATGAATCGGTCGATCAGCCCGCCATCTTCAATAAGCTAGTACTCGAGGCCGATCTCAACGCGGCCAAGCAAAGGCGCATGCGTTGGTTGAGCCAAATCTGCGAGTACTGGCCGTTGAAACGGCTGGCCGCAATAACCGACGACGACGTTGCTACGATTCTGAAGTCTTATGAGGCAGCCAGCCCACCAGAACCTACTGACAATACAGCACTATCTAATGGTTTCAACAGCAAGGGTCGCATTATTCTTGCCGGATCTGGCCCTGGACATCCAGATCTGCTAACTCGAGCCACCTACAGGGCTATCCAAAGCGCCGATCTCATCTTAGCAGACAAGCTTGTTCCTGCGGGTGTGATGGACTTGATACCTCGCAGGACAACCGTTCAGATCGCGCGCAAGTTTCCGGGCAATGCCGATGCCGCGCAAAACGAGCTCCAGGAAATGGCTATAGCTGGTGTCCTAGAAGGCAAGACGGTTCTGCGTTTGAAACAAGGCGATCCGTACATCTACGGGCGAGGAGGGGAAGAAGTAGAGTATTTCCGCAATAATGGCCTCGGTGAAAAAGTGATCGTATTGCCTGGAGTAACGTCTGCTTTATCGGCGCCACTTTTCGCTAATATCCCTTCCACGCAACGCGATGTCGCAGACCAGGTTCTCATCTGCACCGGCACTGGAAAGAAGGGGAAACCTCCCACGCCACCGGAATACACGCCTTCCCGAACGGTTGTGTTCCTCATGGCACTGCATCGCATAGAAGGACTTATTGGAGAGTTAACCGAGTATCTGGAAACCGAAAATATCCTTCAAGAAGCACCAAGTCCCAACATAACTCAAGAGGTTGATCCGACACCCAGACGAAGAGCACTATGGCCAAGGAGTACACCGTGCGCCGTTATCGAGCGTGCAAGTTGTCCCGATCAGAGAGTGATTCGAACCACGTTAGCCGCAGTGGCCGAGGCGATCGAGCAAGAAGGCAGCAGGCCTCCCGGTCTTCTGGTCGTTGGGCGCGCCTGTGAATTCTTGAATAAGATGGAAAGCGGGCGCGCCTGGAGTGTCGAAGAGGGTTTCAACGGCTTAGACATCATGGATGGCGTAGATCTAGGAACTGCATAATTCCACACGGAATTCTTTTAAGGGAGTCTAGCATATCATGTTTTGGATACGGCATTTAAACGACGTTGGGAAGTCTGCTGATCTAAATCAAATTATCTGATTTACAATGTTAGGGACAATCTACCTGTTTACATTTCTTCCATCGCTCATATTATATATCCCCAGGCTAAAACCCGTTCATTACTTGATTTCACTCCTCCGTTCACACAACTAGGCGGAGACTATAGGGATCTAATCCCGATCGTTGGGGTGGAAAACCAGGCAGCGCACCTCGATACTCTCGCGGGCAGGAGCATCGGGCTTGGAGCTGGGGTCCACAAAGGCCGTGTGCGGGATGCGGCGGGCCCGGCCGTCCGTCTTGCTGTCGAAGCACTTGATCAACAGGGCCTCCTGCGGCGTCAATCCCTTCTTGTAGTACCAGCGGTGCGCGGGCGAGTGGCGCACCGCGAGCGTCTCGCCCTTGCGCGTCGGGTAGATCAGGCCGATGGGAACTAGGTCCTCCTCGGCCACGCTGTGCGCGTCCGCCACGGCCAGCGGGTCCCGCTCTACTGTCTTAATGGGCCGCCATACGTTGATGATCTGTACCCGCCCCTTCAGGAGCTCGGTGGCTTCCTCTGCGGGGAGATGGTGTGGGACCCGGGATAGAGAGGCGGAGTAGGATTGGTCGATGTGCACGCGCTGTACGGGGCCGCGCAGGGGAATCTCAGGTTCACCGGGCTTCTTGTCCCGGCTGTCTTGGGGCTGGCGACGGATGGTGTGGTCGAAGATGAAGATCTTGGATGCACCCGTCACATCCTTGAGCAGCTGCTCCGTCTCAGGGTAGTAGACGGCCTTGATGTGCTCGTCATCGAGGAAGTCCTTCTCCTGCGCCACGCTGGGGACGACCTGGAACCCCTGCTTGTCGAGGGTGAACTCGGCCTCCCGCCCCGCGATGTTGGTGATCTTCACGTTCTGTGGAGCTACGGGCCGCTCGTATGTCTCGGGCCGGTTCACGTAGGTGGGTGCTGGGGGGGTGCCGTCTTCATTGTCCTTGAAGTAGTTCAGCACCGCTTCTACTTCGCTTGGCGAGGTGGAGCCGCCGGCAGCCTGGAGACCCTCGGTGAAGAAGGTCGGGAGGCTACCCGTGGGTGCTTGGACGTCTGCGGAGGCCATTTTTATGAGCAAATGTTAAGGGTTGTATTCGGTTTTATCGAGGGCTAGTTTTATTGAAGTGGGTTTGTATTGCTATGTATGTATGAGATGGACCAAGAAAAGATCATTCTATCTGCATTCCCTCGCGGAATATTTATACTTCTCCATGGATGAGCTCATGGCCACCCCTGGCTGCATGGGGATGGGAATATTGCGTTTGAGACGGCCCCGTGAATCGGTTCCCCGCAAGCACGTCACCTTGCTCTGGGGTTGCGACGAGACTTGCCGTGGCCTATTGCACACCGTCCCGTACCCAGCCATCGGATGCGACGCATTAGAAATCAAGCTACATTTGTAATCGGAATCGAGAGATCATCCGATTTCTAGCTATTCCATCGGCATTAAACGAGTCCTAGTTGGTGCCTATTCAATTCGATGCTACTATGAGCTATTCGTGCAGCTTGTGACGCGATCTTGGGTGGGTGGACACTTCTCACGCATTCGTTCATTAATCCCCGGATTTAAAGTTATGTGACTACCTACTCAAATCTTTGTTCTGTTATATTTGCACTCTGCTCGATGGCAAGAATTAATTAATTCAATTGAATTCATTGTACTTGAACACATAGTAAGAGCAAAAGGCAATAGTTGAGCCGAGCAGCCCGGAATTCCGGTTCCGCGGAACAACCTTTAGACCTTCGCTCAGATGTATGTCAAGTCGTCAGACAGCAGACTTGCTAGCCGACAACCTGACATAATATTGGACAGATGATTGGATCGAAGTATAGGTTGCATAAAGACCATGCAGGCCGACGTCCATTCATCTAGACTTCGGTTCTTGATCATTAATCAATATCATTTCTCACGCCTTTGCGTTAACAGTCACAATATCGAACTACCTAGGTTTCGTTGCTTTCTGGGAGGAGATCCGCAGTTGTTTGGAATCAAGCTGACTTGAAGTTTATTGTGATTGGACTATTGCTTCAGAACTGATATTGCGTATTAATAGCATTTGTAATCTTTCCTCTTTCTCGTCCATGACGCCGTATCCCGTCATCGCAGACCCGAGACATCATGGGCTTGAGATCTTCCATCTGATTGATATGTTCCTCAGAAACCAACCGCTAAACAAGATGTTAGGCCAGAGTGATAGTAACCATCAACGTGAAGAGTCCCAGTAGCTTAGGCTACACCCGATAGGTGGCATGACACCCTCATGTTCCTCTTCTATCCCGCTCTTCATCCATATGTATCGCTAATTACGTTTGCAACAGGATTCCCAGACAGAAACTGCTCCTGTCAGAGAGTGTCCCTAATTCGCTGCTCAATCAGAGCCAACCCAAAACGCGCCAATATGATCGCTTGCGCGAGGTTGTTCGTCTAATAAATCGAAAATTCAGTTGCTTCTAGTTACTCAAGGCGACTCGACGACCATCATCTCCTCGGCCATCACAGCCAACGCATCGGCAGCGATCTTCTTGAGTATTTGCTCCAGGATATCGACCTCTAGCATGCTGGGATCGAAGTCTTCGGATTCATCGGTAGGTTCGGCCTTGACGTGGGCTTGTTCTGGGTCTTGGTGCATGAGGCTGCACTGTGGTCATATATCAGCGTCCGCCTTCTCCGTTGATTTTCCATACTCAGGGCACATGGGCTGTGTTATTGGAGTGGGACTTACATCTAACAAGGACTTCTTCGCACATCGCTCACAGGGAACACCGTATCGATCTGCCACGCATCTGAGGTGTGCGGCGCGGCATGATGTGCAGCTTCTGACTGTTCGCTTGCCTCCGATCCGCTTTCTTCTTCGTACCACTTTCATGGGCGCTTGTGCGACGGGTTGTGGCTTTGCCGTTTGTTTGAGAGGAGTCCTGCCTTTCTTTTCGATCGTGGCGCTGCTCTGGTCGACTGGATGCATGGTTGCGGGTGTTCAGAAATACTCCTTGGTGCTTACAATGTGGAACTAGGTTGCAGAGTTGAGCGTCAGGTTTACAATTTGGTCCGCGCGAGGCTCTGGAGATACACAACGTAGGCGTAGGGGGCAACGGCAGTGGGAAGAACGCAGTTAATGACCTCCACTACCGAATAACGCGACTATACGGATTGCCGTCTAGAGCTGTTTGCGCCGCTACCCAACAAAGGCAACAGTGAATAGGGGTTTCAAGAGCATACTAGTGCATCAGTTGCCTTTGCGCCCACAGCTTCGCTTGTAGTGTAAGTACGTCCGTATAGGAAGTGTGTCTTTAAAGTCATATTGATGATTCTGTTAACCCGCAGGTTTCTTTGAGTAGCTTCCTTGTACATGGTGTCTATTCACAATAACGACTGTGCATGCAATGCACATCTAAGCTTTTGTTAATAGACATGCACCCTGCGTTATAATCGTGCATGTCGCGTCTATGGTGCTACTGGAATAACAATGAAAACAGCGGTGTTTGAGAGAATCATGGTTTTCGTAATGCTCGACACAGGTAGTCCATGGACTGTGGTAATATTATCCAAGACACAGAGATAAGGTATTATACAGGCGAACCCAAGCTTTTAGGAATCCTAGGCTATGCCCTAGAATCGTAAATGAATGGGCTATTCGGATAATAGCATGTATATGGAGTAGGTAAGGTACAAAGTTTCAGGTGAAATAATCATTTACCAGCGGCCTTCTTCCTTACTACGTTATTCGGAATGTGTTGTTCGACCATGCAGCCGAGCCAGCCAGGTCGTTGACATAAAGCGGCGAATTCTCTTTCCCCATATCATAAAAACAATGAGGAATAAGTTGTTGGCGAGTAGTATTCCACCAAAACCAGCAGATATAACAGCAGCATAACTGCTCTGCATAACCCAGTCAAGTACTTTGAAACCTAGGCCGAAGCTAACGAGCTGCTTTCCCACGTTCATGGCCATGAGCATTTCTGAAGTGTTTGCGTTGTACGAGTCTACCGCGTAAGCCAACGTGAAACTGTAGTAAAAGTAGCCACACCACGTCGACATGCCAGCACCAAAGAAATAACCTATCCAGTGTAGGTTAAGCTGGGCCGTCAGGCCATAGACAACTAGTCCCACAGGACCAACGATCATGGCGGGAAGCATGACGCCCAGTCGCATTTCGGCCTCTCGGATACCATTGTTCCGTCGTGTAAGATATGCTGCTAACATATCCGAGGTGGGTGTGAAAGGGACAGCAAGCAGAAACCCTAACACCCCACCGACAGCATGAATTCCAGAACTTGACTACAGCATAGAATTAGTAATTACCCATATAATCAAACCCGCCATCAGCTATACGTACCACAGGCCAGTTGTACGGAGGCGCAGTAATCTTGATTGGGAACACGAAATTGAACGACAAACCACCCAACCCGATGATTATGCCGAATGATGTGACTACCCATAAAACCTGAGGGACAAGAAAATAGGTCAACGACCTCCATAGCAAAGTAAAAAATGGTACTGTTCGGTCAATGCGCCCCCATGGTCGGAGAGTAGAGACGAATGACTTTCGAGGAGGTATGACGGGTGCTTGCTCAACAGCAACGGCCTCGGGCTTATCCTGACCGGAGGTGGCGTTTGCTGTGTCTTGATCCTCGTGTATCGTAGTTTCGATAGCTTTGCTTCGATGATATGACGATTCCTCGACGAAAAAGAAGGCGCAGATGAACAGCGCAATCGCAAAAGCTAGGATCACGTAGAAGAAGAGTCTCCAGGAGTATCGAGTGTCTAGCATGTACCCCGCCGGAAGCGTCGCGAGTGCCGCAAGGCATAATGCAACTGTTTAAAATGGCTGTTAGTTGAATATTTTCGCCGGGTGATTGTGTGTCTCCTTTACATGTGTAGTATCCGAGCTGTATCCCACGCTCATGCAGAAAGAATATGTCGTTGACGAGTTGGACCGGCAAGGCTTCGCATACGCCAGCACCTAGGCAAGAGACGACCCGAGCAGCCATGAGGCCTCCGAAACTAGTCGCTCGCGCACTAGCGACAAGACCTGCTATGAACTATGCAGAGAGTTTAGTCTTCATGATTCGTGAGAAAGAGGTGTCGTTGCTTACGGCCAACATGGATCCCAACATGACCGGCCTTCTCCCAAACCTTAGGTACATTGGTACCAATAACCATGATGTGAGCCCATAGGCCAGGTTGGGATAAGAGATCAAGGTTGATGCCTCTGATTGCGAAATTCCGAACATTTCTGACCATAGAGTGATGTATGGACCAACACCCAGTAGTGCCGAATTGCCCAGGAAAGAGTAGACACAGACAATGATGAGAATTATGCTTTTCTTGGATTTAGACCACTGGAGAGGATCGTTCGGGTCCTCGGCGGGAACGGGGAAGAGTGCCTGGCCATAACCGGTATCATCTCCATCTGTTCATGTGTTAGCAAGTTGCGAAAAGGTGTTGTTCCAAAACCACTGACCCGCAGCTTTGACGTAGACTGTGCCTGGGATCTCGCCTTCATGTGCATGGCTGTGAGAATGTCTTTAGTCGACGCGATATCAACGTGATTGCTAGGCATGGTTAGACATACCTGTGGACCAGATGTAGGCCCGGTTTAGGGGCCTCTCCGTTGGTACTGTTGACCATGGTGACTCTTTATGACCTGACTAATTACATCGATAGAATAAGGAAGACGATTTATCGTTGTTTGTGCTGTCGGTATCCTGGGCTCTCATAATTTAAGTACCCAGGCCCGCCAGTCTCGAGAATCATCAGGGGCAAGCTGATGATATACTTTGCATTTGAAAAACTGCCTTTTCCGGCAAAAGACAGGGCCTTTGCAGAAAACTTACTTGAAGGGACATATTGATTCTTTATAGCAACATATTAAGACCATTGGGGTCCGGCAATTGTTGCATTTACCCCACAAACCCTTGTTCGGCTCATGTTCCGTTCAGGGATGGACGCCGACGCGGTATGGCCTAGGCGAGACGTACGGAAGCGCACGATATTAACCGCTCGAGGCGAGTCGTCGATTTCAACCGCGATCAATTACTTGATCCTTAGGTAAGCAGGGGAGGAAACACTGCGGGTCTAGATCCTGTAGGCATAATCAATGCTTCAAGATTGTTTGCGCTGTCTCGTTCAGCTAAGCGGGGATCTTGCATTGGGAGACTTGGCATGCTGTGAGTAAAGTCGCATCACTGAGAACGAACAGTGGCAGGCTAATGATCTAATAGCGTTGTGTTAGAGAACCGGGAGATCAGACCACAATTACTTATTTAAGCTCTCCGTTTCCATTTTCGTCCAGGAGAAACGGGTTGCTATTGAGTATAAACACAGCATCTATTATATACGTACGATGATAACTAGCAAATTCTTCGCGTTGCGTGTTCTTCAACTTGCTCCTGATCACTTGACATGTTTGACTTCTCTACAAATTTACATGTACAATTCATTACACATTGCAAATTATGATATGTTGATAGATATGTACAAAGGTCCCTTGAAATTATAGCTACAGAAACCCCAAAATTAAGAAACTATGGTCCATATCATCCTTGCTATCATTCTCCTAATGCTAGGATAATTGCCGCTAAGTGAATGTGAGGCCGGTTTCTCCAGACATCAAGATTGCAGTTATGCTATAAAGAGCTTTCGGCACTGAGTACGTAATCAGACTCCTCTGTATATCTGCATCTCAGACTACTCGACCTACAGGTACTGATCGCGAGCTGGGTTGGAGTGTGCATAGTCAGTCACGGGACCAAAAAATTAATAGTCCAGATGTTTCGAGGTGACATGATTGCTATCGATTTAAAGGTATTGAATGTCATTAACTCTCAATATATCACAACTTCTGTTAGCAGAGGCTAGGAATACATGTCTCGTTCCCGGTATAACGCGCCCGAGGCCAAGAAATATGTTCGAACAATAATAGTCTCCTGTGATGTTGAGGAGGCCGTGAGTACCTTAGAGGGTTGGGTGCCACGGAGTGAGAGACCTTTCAGCCAGGAAGATAGTTAGGGCTCACTAGAGTGATCAATGGATTCCTGGTATAATCTGAGAGATTTTGTGTCTAAATAGCCTCGCTTCTATTTGTCGAGGATATCGATGTCTGCAATCATTTGAAAAAAGTAAGCTAGTGCACTCTCTAGATACGCTCACTGGTAGTGTATTCGGACGATCTAAGGATAAAATCTAGTTACAAATGAAAAGTTGGACTATAGTTGACCTAATCTCTCACTAGTAATGATCTGTTCAGATCTACTTATCCGTAACCTCGATCTGCCACCCTTATTAACTAATCATGCGAGTGCAAGATTCTATGCGAAGCCACATCTACCAGCTTATTAGTATTAGCAGCGATCATTGTATAGGAAGTGATCCAAAGCAGTTTCCAGGGGCGGTCTCCAGGAGTGTAGTCAGATAATCTTGAAGCTGAGCTCTAGTTACAAATAAAAGAGCTTTAAGTAAGCCTACTCATACAGGGAATTATGTAGACCATAGTTTACCCAATCCATCCAATAGGGATCGGTTCAGATCTTATATCCGGGATGGAATATGGGACAGTCATAAAGTTGGCAAATGAAAATAAGGCTTACTTTCATTTATTCAATATACGTGGGACTAGAAAGGGGACTTAGTGGTCTCACTGGGCAAGGATTTAGGTAACTTAGCCACTTATCACTTACTTAGTTTATCATCCTTTATTCCGTTGATTTCCCTACGGTGTCTATTAAATCAAATTGTTAGCTTTAGCTTTAACTTAAACCTAATCTGCAGACGTTATTTGTAAATGAAGTCTACAGACAGGATCTAAGATAGAGAATCATTCAACAACTTCATTTCACTCAATTGTTTTTATCACAAGTGTCCCCCCATTGAATTGAGTGATATTTGCTAATCTTGGATCCGGAATAGTCAGACTAGGGCTCAGGAATAAGGTAAGTCCACCCGAGTCACTTCACTAATTATATATGTACAAGATGCGTAGGTCTGTATCTCGATACGTATAATGCTACGTCTGTATAATACATGGCACTGTTGATACGTTTATAAGGAGGTTTAGTAATTATATAAGACATTAAGCCATTAAATTTAACAATATGTAGTATTAGGACAGTAAATTTGCCATGCCATCTCGATCAAGGTAAGGTTTTTGAGCCAGAGTACCTCGAAAACTTCTATTTTTGTTTTCAATAAACTGAGAATATGTGGCGTTGGAAGTTTCTCCTAGATCTACAAGATAAAACACTATTGATTTCATTTCCGTATATATAACTCACAAGTTGCTGAATTCCATTCTGACACCCAGCGGTTCTACCAGTTCCAGAACTTTAAGGGAGAGAATATATGAGGGTTTCTGATACTAAATAGCTTGAAAATCAATGAGAGCTTCACGTAGCCTACTCCTGAACTAGCCTCCTGTTCCTCTACACGACATGTATTACTAGGCTTAATGCGATCAGCTGCCTGAAAGTCGTCATAATCATGAGCGACCTATTTAAGCTGGTGTTGAGCCTGCTTCGACTATCCTACGGGTCTCGGCCAGCCAAGCCCGTGAATGACTAATGTAATCATCTTGACGTCAACCCGATCGTAGAGGTCCACTTCTTACCACATTTTACGCCCTTTCTAGCACATAATAAACAGAACTAAGTGGTACGGAATTAAGGTTTTACCAGGAGGAGACTAACTATACCTCACTAAATTACATACTAGGCAGAGCTGGTGGTGCCTTGGCTGCTGACGTGCGGAGCCTGTATGATCCATTAAGGGGCATTACTACACGATCTCGCTCGCCATAAACATTCGAAGGTGTCTTCGAACGTATCTTATTAGTTTGGACACGTTCTTCTACCTGCTGAGTTCATTGTGACTGTCCGTACTGTTCATAAATGTACACTAGGCGCCATTCCTCCCAGTCTAGGATATGCGTCTGTTAAATGTGATATGAATGTCGTAGTGCAGCTGAAGAAGTATCAGCGCCTTACGGGTTCCGATGACTTCTTTTAATAGTCTCCTTTGTAACTGTGAGCTTCGTTCTAAGGTCAAGCCAGTAGGAAGTAGTAAACAGTTGTACTAGCCTGTAAGCTAAGGATATGACATGATGCAGAACATTGCTTTCGAATCTGCTATTATCTCTGCCTCTGTTGGGAAGGCACTAGGGACAGTGTTCATAAGGAACCTTGCACGGGTCAATTATATCCATGTACTCTACAACAATATTCACTTGCTTTACCATCAGCTCCTACTGCATAGACTATAGCTAAAGGTCTCGCCATGAGAATAATCTTCAGGAGTAAGCCCAGGTAAGATAGTATTTTACGCGGCTAATGGAATAAGCAGGGTTATGATCTAGTAACTCAAATAACTCAAACTTGAATCATAAGCTTGGCTTTGAGTAACATATTGACCACCAAGTAGAAGGCTTTCGATTTGTAGGTATTACACGGACTGACCCGCAGGTAGGGGAATGCAACCACCCATCTGCCAGGGCCAGATCCGCAATGTCGTGTAACCAATCTGCAAGCCGGTGTTTGAAATATTCAGCCACCCGTGTTTACTTAATGCTACGAAATAGACCTGAATTATCTAGACAAGTAAGTGCGACGCTATTCGTGTATACAGACCTAGGTTCGCCGCGAAGGCTCAAAGAGAAATGTAGAACTGTATTGCCTCCTTAATGCCCAAGAAGATTATCGCAATACTGAATACCCTTCCAAACCCTAGACATCATCCTGCTCTTGTTACAGTAGAGAACTGACTGTCCAACAGACAGTTAAAGCTTTGGCCGAGCTCACTTAGTTTTAACGGTAGATGGAGGTCCCTTGATTTAAGCGAAAGAAACTTAGCTGTATAATAACTAGGTTAATAAAATGTAATTTACTTAAAAGTTTTAGGGACATTTGTAAGTTAATCTGATTGGTTATGTATGGTATTATTGGTTGCGAATGGAATGCACTAGTGAAGTGTTAACCTATCATTGAAGTCATTATTTTCCATCCGCTTGTTCATATGCAATATATCATGGTAGGTGATTTTGTTGGACTGTGACAACATTGCAAAATATTGATGGTTATTGCTTATCAATTTGATGCCGCTTTCACAAGGGCTAGTGTACCAGGGCTTTGAAGGGTATTCAGCATTGCGATAATCTTCTTGGGCATTAAGGAGGCAATACAGTTCTACATTTCTCTTTGAGCCTTCGCGGCGAACCTACTTGCCTAGATAATTCAAGTCCGCATCGGTATTACGGTATTTCTCCGCAGGATTTGGAGGTTTAAACAAACATGATGATAGCAATATCGATAATCAAGAATAGTCACTGGTGGCTGAATATACGAAACGTCGTCTTGCAGATCGATTACACGATGTCGCCGAATTGCCCCTGGTATACGGGTAGTTGCATTCCCATACCTACCCTTTCCGACTTAAGAGTGGAGAACGTGGCTTTAAATATGAAATAATAAGGCCGTATCATATTGAATACAGCTTATCAAGAAAAAGTCTAGAACGCTTATATAATGCTCGAATGATAAGTGTATACAGCCCTGGAGCTCTCCTTTCTTTTTTATTCCATTTTTGAAGTTACAATCTCCGCTTTTAAGTCACGCAGAGGCATAACGCAGAAGATAAGACACGACTGCTAACCTCATTCCGAACAAGCGCCGAACTTCGGGAGCAAACATCGATGGTGTAGACAGCAACTGAACTTTGGTTGGTGGGCTAAGCGCTATAAGCGGTGGACAATAGCCAAATTAAGTGCTGGGCACCAACCTGTCCATCAACTCTTTTGAATTTATGTGGTATCGGCGTCGGCAGACGACTCACGAGTGTGCCAATTAATATATGACATATTCTCTATTGAAATGCTGTGCTACAAAGGGGTTACTGCGTACCTGTGCGTATTACGTTATGAGCGGTCAGTGTTTCCACGATCTGGAACAAAGCGTCTGTATGTCAGTGATCAGTGATCAGTGATCAGCGATCAGCGATGCGGACGGGGTGCGGAGGTGCGGACGGTGCGGATGAGGCGGGGTTCAGCGGCGATTCCAGGGACAAAGGCTCTGATTGACCTTGGCTTCCCGCTACCCCGCATCCGACATCCCACCAAGGGTATCGCTTGCAACGAATAGCACGAGCTCCATTACAGACGGACATGCTAGACATGTCCAGCCTAGACCCAGACCAGCAACGGCCAGACCCTGGGTCGACGATCAAAGCGGCATCGGCATAGTCGGAGCTGCCACGCCACTAGGGGTCCTGACAGAAATGAAGGGATTTCTGGACTAGATGACTTGATAGATACCAAGGAGAGTCGATCCATTAGTAAAGAGAGTGGCGTGACACGCTGCGAGGATGATTTTCCTTGTGTGAGCAAGAAAGAGTAAGAAAGAAAGAGGGGTAATGAATGCAGGCTGCTCTCACATTTCCCCAGACAGCCATGCTCCAAGCCAAACGTGGTAAAGCTAACAGTTGCCGAACGACCCCCGGAACCCTCCGTCTCAGAAAAGACCACACCGGACGACTTACACATGGGCGGGATGGGGCCGCTTCTGCAGTTAGGCCCCCCGGCAAAACCTGGTTGGGGGGTTAAGGGGTCTCAGACGTTGGTGAAATGTTTGCCGACTGTTCGTTGAGACGAGACACAAAGCAGAGACGCGAATATAGACCCGCCGCCCGGGGGCTTCCCTCCAGTAATTATGTACGGGAACAAAGCCATGGCTCCACCCGTGTCCGTCTCTCGTCCACTTACACATGGTTAAGACGAGACGTGCTCGAGGTATAGTACGACCGGGTGTGACCTAGACAGAGCACAATACCGGACCTACATGAGACCATCAGGAATCAGCCACCCGACTGGACAGCCAATCTGCCCGACACGGTGAGCATTCCATCTAACAGCGTCCAGCGTCACCCAATCGCCCGATTGCGTTTGCGCTTATAAAGTGCGGGGTTGCCCGCCACTGCTGACAATCCTCCTCGCTATCACATTCCCCCATTCTTCTTTCTTCATATACATACATATATATTCCTCCTCTCTGCCTCCCCTCGGGATTGGTATGATAAAGTCTTGGTACCGTGCCTTTGCCACGTCCCAATCTCGAGCCCGTACATACCTCCCACGTAACCTTCGCTCGCCAGTCCGACATCTTGATTCCTTCCACACTTCGAGAAGTATCATGGCAGAGTCTCAGTGCCCCGTGAAGGCCAATGTGGCTGGTGGTGGCACAAGAAACAAGGACTGGTGGCCCGAGCAGTTGAAATTGAACATCCTTCGCCAGCAGAATCCCTCCTCAAACCCATTAGATAAGGACTTCGACTATGCCAAAGCCTTCCAGTCTCTTGACTATGCCGCACTCAAGAAGGACCTGCACGACCTTATGACCGACTCCCAGGACTGGTGGCCGGCCGATTTCGGCCACTATGGCGGTCTCTTTATCCGGATGGCCTGGCACAGCGCTGGTACCTACCGTGTCTTTGATGGCCGTGGTGGTGGCGGCGCCGGTCAGCAGCGCTTTGCTCCCTTAAACAGCTGGCCGGACAATGTGAGTCTAGACAAGGCACGCCGCCTGCTGTGGCCTATCAAGCAGAAGTATGGCAACAAAATCTCATGGGCAGACCTGCTTCTGCTAACGGGTAACGTCGCTCTCGAATCCATGGGCTTTAAGACCTTCGGTTTCGCTGGTGGCCGCAAGGACCAGTGGGAGGCTGACGAGACTCCCTACTGGGGCGGCGAGACCACTTGGCTAGGAAATGACATTCGTTACGCCAAGGGCCGTGCCGGTCTTGCGGGTCACGGCGTCGTGTCCTCCGACGAAAACCCCGAGGGTGGAGTTCACACCGGCGAGCTTGAGAAGCCGCTAGCTGCTGCTCATATGGGTTTGATCTACGTAAACCCTGAAGGACCTGATGGTGTCCCGGACCCCGTTGCGGCAGCCCACGATATTCGCGATACATTTGGCCGCATGGCAAGTGAGTGATTTCCCAGCTTTTACTTTTCCGGTCCAAACAAGAGGCAATTCGCAATACATATCCTGCGTTGGGTTCCACCAATTAGCCTTGCCGAGGATCATCATGATGCCCGGGTCCCGGCTGTTACGGCTGTCTGGGCATTTTGGATTCGCTGTAAACATAATCGTGTATTTGTTGTGCAGACTTGCTGACTTTATGCGAAATAGTGAATGACGAGGAAACCGTTGCACTGATAGCCGGTGGTCACACTTTCGGAAAAACACACGGCGCCGCCCCCAAGGAACACGTCGGTAATGAGCCAGAAGCTGCCCCCATCGAGCAGCAAGGTCTTGGCTGGAGCAACACTCACGGCTCTGGAAAAGGACCACACACCATCACCAGCGGTCTGGAAGTGATCTGGACCAAGACTCCGACAAAATGGAGCAATCAATTCTTTGAGTACCTGTTCGGGTACGAGTGGGAGCTTACCAAGAGTCCAGCTGGCGCCCACCAGTGGGTAGCCAAGAATGCCGATGCCATCATTCCCGATGCCTTCGACCCTGCCCAGAAGCACCTGCCCAAGATGCTGACCACTGATTTGTCACTCCGTTTTGACCCCGCGTACGAGAAGATTTCCCGTCGGTTCTTGGAGAACCCGGACGCATTTGCTGACGCGTTTGCCCGCGCCTGGTTTAAGCTGCTTCACCGTGATCTCGGTCCGTCAGTTCTCTACTTGGGCCCAGAGATTCCCAAAGAGGAGCTGATCTGGCAGGATCCGATCCCGGCTGTTAACCACCCTCTTATCAATGACCAGGATATTGCAGCCTTGAAGAAGGAGATCCTAGCTGTCGACCTGAACACATCCCATCTAGTATCTCTAGCTTGGGCATCAGCCTCCACCTTCCGTGGCAGTGACAAGCGCGGTGGTGCCAACGGCGCTCGAATCCGGCTATCCCCTCAGCGTGAGTGGGCAGTCAACAGCAACTTGCAGCTAGACAAGGCCATCGGAGCTCTCGAGGGTATCCAGAAACGCTTCAATGAAGCTAGCGCACCTAAGAAGGTATCGATTGCCGATCTTATTGTGCTCGGTGGTGTTGCCGCAATAGAGAAGGCATCTGGTGTCTCTGTGCCATTCAAGCCTGGACGATCAGATGCTACTCAGGAGCAGACCGATGTGCAATCTGTTGCTCATCTAGAGCCATACGCCGATGGGTTCCGAAACTACGGAAAATCGACCCCCCGTGTTAAGACGGAATCACTGTTGGTCGACAAGGCCCAGCTACTCAACCTCTCAGCCCCTGAGATGACTGTGCTCCTAGGTGGTCTCCGTGCCTTAGGTGCCAACTACGATGGATCTACTCTAGGTGTATTGACCAAGCAGCCTGGTCTGTTGACGAATGATTTCTTCGTGAACCTCTTAGATACCAACACAGAGTGGAAGTCTGCTGGCTCTAGCAACGAGACTTTCGATGGTATTGACCGGAAGTCGGGTGAGAAGAAGTGGACGGCGTCACGTGTCGATTTGATATTTGGCGCTCACTCCGAGCTTCGTGCTATTGCGGAGGTATACGGCAGCTCAGATGGGAACCATAAATTTGTCAAGGACTTCGTGGCGGTATGGGATAAGGTCATGAACTTGGATCGGTTTGATCAGTGGTGACTAGAGGGTCAAGGTTCCGGACAGAAGCTGGTAACATCTAAACCTAAACTATGAAAAATAAAGCGATGTTAATAAGAAAATGAGGATTCATTAATCGAAATCAAAGAGATAAATATTTTTACCATAAAAGTATATATTGTTGACACTTGAAATGTAAACTTGAAGTTTCAATATACGTTAACGAACCGAAAAAAATAAATTGTATTTATGGTCGGTGAAGATCAGGCAATAATCACCCGGAAAAGATATGATGCTATATCCACTTCTCCGTATATGCTGCCACCTACATAACTGACCAAGATCTTTCAGTGTATGGCTGGAGCTACTGCTATTTTAGCATCATCGTTATTGCTACTATTGCAGGTAGACTGAGCGTAGCCGACCAGTTTTTGCCAGTCTATTTCGCCTAATATGGAGATTTGCGTTGCATAAGGGATTTCTTGTCCAAACTTCAGAGGGCAAATAAAGAACTCCTATCAATAAGCAGGTTGTATGCGAGACTCTATTCTTGCGCCCTGAATCTAATCTACGGTCCCGGAGGCTTCCATACCAACTCCTCAACATTTGTATGCAAGATCGACAACTTGCTGACTGCCGATACAAGTCAAATCAAGCACTCACGATAGACTATCCCAGGCTCTCATGGCGTCTCCATTCTCTGTATTGTCAGTATTCCTAACAGAAACAGAGAGAAGACTCATCGCCACGTTCCTCACAATACCAGACCCCAACACCAGGGAAACCTAGATCAACACGGGTTTCAAAGAAAAGCCATTCTTTATAAGGGCCTGCCTTATACTCATGGTCCAGTTTATAGCCCGCTTTCAGCATAATGCGTCGGGACTCGAAACAGACCCGGGACAGCGGCATGTCGAAGTTGGTGCGGTTCGGCTAGAAGTACGTGCTGCGGTATGTCGAAGTTGAAGTCGATGCGTCTGCGATTGGTTTAAAGAGATGACAGGGGCCCAGCAGGGAAAGCTTCCAGCTTATCTCTCGGATTTCGAGCGGTAGGTTCATAAACTGAGTTGTTGGCTGCTTTGGCTTGGAAGTTGGAGGAGGGGGGTAGTAGGATCAGGCGTCCCGGCTACGGGGGGTATCGGCTTCGTCAACGACTAGAGTCGTCCATTCAGGGTCAATAATGTACGGGAACGTATGGTATCTCGGAGTGATCTCACCATTTTGTGCGAATGTTGACAGTTGGTGTACTAATTTGTCTCGCGTGGTTCTCCTCGCGAAAAAATGCTTCTAATTTATCAGAGATAAACGAAGTCATATGCCGGATACCCTTTCTTACTCTAAATTCCTGGTGTTGAGAATTGACGTAACAAGGATGAGGGTTTGAGAACAGGTTAGCTGGAGCAGGAGCAATCATACTTCACGCGAGGGATGTGTTTCACGGCATCAAAATAACATTAGCTTAGATATTTGTCCAATCATATTTTAGAGCGACATAGACAATACCCTTAAACTAGGGATAGAAACCCCTTACGTTCGAAGGCTTTGTTAGCTTAAATAAAACTATAATCTAGTGAGAGTTTTATATATAAATATAAAACTAATAAAAGATTTAATAATTATTATATATTTATAATATTTTAAGTTTAATATAAAAACGTTTATAATAATAATTTATATAAATAATTAATATTTTAATTAATCATTTTTTAAATATTTAATTTTAATAAAGTTGAACTTTTAACTTTTTGGTTTGATTTTTCTTGTAATAAAGAACCTCTCGTTTTACCCCTCCTTTGTTTTTAGCAAAGGCAAATGCCCAACACAACATTATCTCTTGTCAAGACTTGCTCTTTACTCTTTGCGACATAGTTTGGGACATAGTACACGCGGCCGGATTTAATCATGGTGAGAACCTATTATGTGTATAGTTTTTGTTCTCTGCTAGCAGTACCAATCCTGCGAAATCCCCGGCTAACCCCTAGAAGAACGAGAACTCCGGTGTGAAGCGATTGCCAGTGACAGCAGCTACCTTGAAATACCTCGTCCCAACCGAGGTCCTAGCGCACGAAAAGCCGTACATGTGTTCCGTGCCTTTTCTTCAGGAAGGAGTTCGGACAACAAATATCACCGAGCATGGGTATGAAGTTGATATTCACGATGTACGAGGCAGCGAGGGCGGGTACACTCTGGACACTCAGGGCTTTCAATACGTCAAGCAGGTATTTCAATGACAGCCGGACGATAAGACTGAAGGGCCACATCACCCGTATCTTGCAGAGGTGGCAGGGTTTCTCAAAGAATTTTTTCAGGCAAAGGATGTGATTGTCTACGACTGCAATGTACTACCCCTACTAGCATCCCCTCAAGCGCACTAAACTAATGCCTCGGTAGGTTCGGAAAGTCGGGGACGGGAAATTCTTCCAACCGGCGACATCTGCCCATATTGGTCAGTATCATCTCCTTGCTCTGCCTAATTCGACGTCCTTATATGAAACTCCGACATTCATAATGAGCAGCATAAGTGCAAAGGCTAAGTCGTCTAGGAAATACAAAGACCATACTGCTGGGAATGCTGTCTTCCGGTTTGCAGAAGCTCTGCGAGACTACAGACCAGAGGGTGCTACATTTGATCGATGGCTCGCCGTAACGTTAGTTACTACCTACGTACCATTGCATACAGCCCTCGCCCCTCCCCACATAGTATTACACAAACCGAAAATTGTAACGAAATAAGATAGTGTCTGGAGGCCGATCTCACATCCTGTAATGGACTGGCCCCTGGCGGTGTGCGACTACACGTCCATCGAGGCTAACGACCTCTGCGCCGTTGACACGGTCTTGCCCCATCGTGTTAATGAGATATACCACTTGAAACATAACCGAACGCACCGGTGGTATTTCATAAACCGTCACCAGCCCGACGAAGTTCTCATCATGAAGATCTTTGATAATGATTACAACAGAGCGACGTGTAAGTCCCCGTTTAAATGGCATCCATTCAGCTCATTCTTCGGGGGTTATATTGGCACAAGGTCAAAAGCGCTAATTACAGCTGCGCACAGTCTCGGCTCATGCAGCATTTGACGGCTCTGAGCGAGGGGGGCCTTCGAGTCTGCCGAGACATAGCGTAGATGTTCGAGCTTTTGCCATATTCTAGATGTACAGGTGATTTGCAGGCTTCTGCATGGCCAAGGGGAATATGGTTGAGCAATATAGTAATCTGTTGCATTGCCCTAATCGTAACGAACGTACATGTATTGATCAAAACAACAGAAACGATTGTCAGAAGCAGAGATCAAACTATATATAAATTACCTAGGACCCTTGAGTGTTGGGGTTATTGGCGTCCAGGTTGATGCGCCATTCGATCCAGGGTTTCTCCCATGGCTTGTCTAGTGATGGCCGCCACTGGGCTCGCTCGTTTCGCCCCTCCGTTTTCTCCACATGAATATACTGCTTCCATGGCTGCACTCTGTCGTCCTTCACTGATTCATCTTGAATGACGGCATAGACAGCCGCAGACTGGTGATTGGTTATGGTAAGAGAATGTAGAGGATAGTAGAACTGTGCGAATAATGTGGATACTTGCCTTAGTCTTCAAGTCCTGTAATGGCTCGCGATTAGCTCGGGCACGTAAGCTTTTCAGGTGGAGGGAAAATAGTATGAGTGTACTGATGTAGCCATTTTCATCTCGTTTGCGTACGTTGGGTTCGGTGGTATTTTGCGGTCGTTGCTATATTCAGCTTGGTCTTTTAAGTTCTTCAGTTTTTATGTATAGCGTTGTTGCAATGACACACATGGCCGTGAAGGTCTAAGGGAGAACAAGACAAGCTCCTTTATAGAGTCGTGCAATGATAACTGCCGCAAAATGGTCGGTTTCTGCAGAATCATGGGTGGTGGAGTTAAGCAATGACCCCTCGATCCCATCCAATCTTTCATAGAATTCGAATGGGAAAAAAGTGTGTAACATGCGCTATTGGGCGAATAGTAGAAATGCCGCTCCCTCCTTGCACGCCACCAGGTCGCAATAAATATGCTACGTAGGAATACTCCGTATCTACTCTCGAGAATTACTTTAAGTTTAGTGGAAGGCGAAATAAGAAGTATCTCTTGAGAAGGTATCCAAAGTCCCTAGGGACTATATTCCCAGGGATGTTATCCTCGTAGAGGATATTTTATACTTAATTAGTTAACCAAGAATCATCTCTTTAAATTACTTTATGTTAGCGTGTGTGATGTGGTATATGAATTATGTACTTGTACATTTAATAATAGAACTGTTAAATATACCAGCTTACAAGGTATGCATGTTAGTATCATCAAGATACTTAACATAAATAGCTAGATAAGCTCGTTGTTCTTTTAACAATAAAGAATCAACAGTTTTTTTTTATAACTATTTCACTTTTTTTGTTTATTTTAACAAGTGATTAAATAAGCTTATAATAAAAAAAGCTAATATATATTAATTATTTAGTTTTATTTAATTTAAAATTTTATAATTAAATAAATATTATAAATATATAATAAAAGTTAAATAAATAAAATAAAATTATATAAATAATTAATAAAACTTTTATTTATTAATAAATAAAATATTTTTAAATATAAATTATAATAATTTTATAAATATAATTTATAAAATTTATATTTAAAGTTTTATATTATAATTAATATATTTAATTTTTAAATTTAAAGTTTTTATATATAATATTATATTTATTATATAAATTATTTAAAAAAAATTTAAAATTATTTTAATAATATATTTATAAAGTTTATAATATTTTTTATATAATTTTATTTTATTAATTATAAAAAATTATTTTTTAAATTATTATATTTATAAAAACTTAAAAACTTATTAAAATTAATAAATAATTAATTATATAATATATTATTAATTTTATTATATATATATTGTTTAATAATATAATATTAAAAATATAATTTATTAATTATTGAAATTATAAAAAAAAAAATTAAAAAAAATTAAATTTTAAACTTTATATAATATATTTTAATTAATAAATTAATTATTAATATATTTTAAATAAAAGTTTATATAAATATTATATTTAATTATTTTTTTTATAAATAATAAAAAAATAAAATATATATAAATATATATATATTATATAATTTAAATTAATAATTATATAAAGTTATATTAATTATTTATTATTAATATATAAATATAAATTATATTATATTTAATTTAAAATTAAAATATAATTAAATAAAAACTTTTTAT